>JADDOH010012969.1:0-42815 GCA_016648135.1 Agrypnia vestita
ATGCTGTTGAGGGACAATTTGTCCCCTAGTGAATACATGGCTATATTCTAAATCGATTGTCTTTCTTAAATGAAAAGAACTATACAATACATAATAATTTGTATCTGTATTTCTACTCTTTTACAGCACAGAGAAAACTCACCTCATTTTCCTTTTTTTCCGATAAAACTTTTTAATATTTTCATAAGTAGGTTCAAATATCTCTTTCTTCTCAGATCAGACTTATAAGTTCGTGGCAATGTTTTTTATCAGTAAATGAAAAAAATATGTTTCAACCAACACAAATTAACTGCACCGGTATTTAAAAGAAAAAAAAAATCGTTCTCTAACCTACTCATGTACGCGCGATAGAAGTTATACATGAACATACAAACTAAAACAAAGACAAATTGATTACGCTCAATGTATTGAGTTGTAAAAATCTACACTGATCATTGTCGATTATTTTGTCGAGTTTCATAAAAATAATTAAAACTCATACTAACATAAATGTAACCTCGAATATTTAAAATAATTGAGGCAAACAAGAACATTCTTAAATTAATGGTTCGCGTCTTAGATAAGCCCTGCTCTTATTCAAAATATACTAACTTCGTTGTCTGTCTATTCGCTTCTCACCGGTCCGTCAAAAATACACAACATATACTACACGCGGCTTAGCTAAGAGGGAACCATTAATTTACGCCTCCTACGTTTGGCAGGATTTTTATTATGTATAAATATTGTTACGAGATGGTAAAAAGATTCAAGCCTCTAGTACCTTCTGGAACAGACTACAGCACTCTAAAATTATATACAACATTTGGGAAACGTCTACAAACGTCTGGAATAGCCTGTAAACGACGGGAACATTACAGTAAACACTAGAATAATCTAGGAGGTTCGAAAAAAAAGCGTTTTACGTATATAAAGCGGGATCGACATCTACGCAATAGAGTTTGTTTTGACATTTCGATCGGTGCGAAGTACCTGCGCATGGGACGACGGCAATGTGCTCAGTCGTGCAATTTCGGAGTGACAAATATCGAGATATCGAAATAATCAAGCAAGTTATTATCTAAGTGGCGAAATAAATGAATGCGACTATTACGAGCAAGAATTGAAGGGAATGTTCTAACGAATGTTAAATAAAGTGTTCTTAGCGATAATATAGTACTCATAGACGAGTGATAGCTTACAAAATAGTGTGATTTAAAGAATAGCGTAAAGTTTAATTCGTGTTAAGTGACTTGTCAATTAAGTAAATAATTAATTATTAATAAATAAATCCAGTGAAGAAATGGTAGAAATAACACAGTTTGGTTTTTGGTTTTGGTATTCACGTACTAATTTAAATATGTAGAGATGTGAATACAAATTTGCATGCTTGCCAGAGTTAGACATGATAAAATGATTAAAATCTGAAAGTCTCTGGAACAGACGATAAAGATATAAATGTACGAAGAGAAATATAATTTAATAATTTTTATATGTATACATATAATGTTTATAATATTAGCTAATGATAAACAACTATGTATCATTAACTAAATAAATATATATATAAATAAAAGTAATAATAGATAATCTTTTTTGAAACCAGAAAGCAGTAGAAAAATGTCTAACCTACAAAGTAAAAATAAAGTGATGTACCTACTCTTTCACCTGTGCTGTTCAACTTATATTCAGAAGAAATATTCAATGAAGCCTTTTAAGAAACTGTTCAAGGACATGTTATAAATGGGAAGATTCCGAACAACATGGTTATGCAGATGAAACGTTGCATTGCAGTGCAGACGATACATAGAAAGTAATGTTGAGGATTTACAACTTCCGCTAAATCAAGTAGTAAATACATTTTTGGTTAGAACTTAATACAACTAAAACAAAATACATGCTCATAGGCAAACATAACGCAGTTGACAATGAAAATCTTTATATGGCTAGAACGAAATTAGATAAGGTACCTACAACGTATTGCATTCTTGGGCTGCAACATAAATGAAAGATGGTATCCTTCGGTTAAAATCAAATGCAGCATTGAGCAATTTCGCAATCTTCATCGGCATGAAAATATATTCTGCAGTCGTGATGGATGAAATATATTCTACTATGAATACGAATGGTCATGTGCTACATGTTCTCAATATTATTTTATACAATGCTCTAACTGCAGCGTCCGGCACACCGACTCAAGATTTAGACATAATTTTACATATTTTTAATTTTTTAAACTTGTAAAATGTTTTGGATTAATTTTTTTCAGTAGTGGTTAAGTAAATACAATATATATTTAAGTAAGTGGGGTGTAAAAGCAAAGGCAGAAATATCAAAAAAAAAATTTAATGCAGTGACTGAGGATTATTGATTTAAAATGTACTGAATTCTACTTTTTAATATGTATTCCTTCCAAAATCATTCCTATAAATTTATGGGCTATGTTTCCAATAAAATACCGAATTCAGTTCAAAATTAATATTAATTAATATTAATAATTAACACGATGACTGCATTAGATTTTTATTGGACATTGCTGTCTTTGCTTTTATACCTTACATACTTATATGATTTAAAATCGTCTATTTATACGAAAACGAAGTGTGTTAAATTATCAAAAAACGTTAAAACGTTACATCAATATATTAATTACGTCAACCAATGTCGTATGTTTCTGTCTCCGTATGATGATTTCTATTTGTATACAATAATTTTGCCACGTTGCTTATCGGGTCCTGTGGCGCAATGAATAACACGTCTGACTGCGGATCAGAAGATGCCAGGTTCGAATCCTGGCAGGATCGAATTTTTTTTACGGTCGAGAATATTTTTTTGTTGAAATTTTTTATTACATTTTTGGTTTTGAACATTCATTTTTTATATTAATTTTTTATGTAACAAACCAAATTAAACAAAGATTATTTTTTTATAATGTTGTATAAAAGTAATCAGCACTGCGAGAAGAGAAGAGAGTAGGTACCTACCTATCGAACTGTGGTTTATTCCGCTCTGACTTATTAATCGGTTAGAAATTTTGAATAAATACTTTGTCTTAATTATATCTAAACCACCCGTAATTAAAAGTGGAAATTTACCACATACAATTGACCGCGAAGCGGCTGACGTAGGCATAGGTAAACAATTGTGTTTGCTGCACATCAAACACAATTGGCCGCAAAGCGACCACAATAGCAAAAATGGAAATTTGCTAGATACAATTGGCCGCGCAGGGACTTAAGATCAGCACTGAAAAAACAACTTACTCATGCACGCCCGGTAATGTGTGATAATTGATATTTACATATTGGTTAAGAATGTATCTAAATACAATAAAACGATGTCTAGGGAGATGATAGATTTAAAACATACAAATATATACGTATATGTATATGTTAAATCATATGATCAATTTTCGGAAAAGGTTTTCGTGTTAGTTTTAAAATATATAAATAATTTAAGTATATAAAACATCTGCATATTATTTGTATGTATCATTTACTTATACATTATCCTGTCCAAATATCTAATTCATCTGTGTTAGAATATATCTGAACGTGTATACGTCGAACACAATGATGAATTGAAAGGTAGTCCATCGTTACACTCAGCACTATGTACTATACACATATACATCCTCCCCGGGCCTGTATAAGCTAATGTAAATGCTGGCGAACGCGTTGGCAGGAATTTCTCGGAAGGGGTGGTCCGTGGGAATCCACCTATAATTTTGTGAAAGTATTGTCATATCGCGCCACCGCCACTGGCGGGCGACAACTTTTTAGATTTGTTTTCTTGCGTTGGGAATAATTAAAATGTCTCTGTTTTGAACTATTCGCAGTATGATTGTTTTTTTGTGTGTGCTGCTGAAAATGCTTTGTTTGATGGGGGATTTTCAGTGCTAATTGAACAGTTATATTTCAAAATTAAAAAATATATTTATGCAAAATTAACGAGATTGATTTAAAAAAAAAAAAAACAATATCTTAGATACGATCTTCTAATGTAAATCAAATAAATTATATTTTATTTGTCTCTGTAGAACAATACAGGCGTTGTAAGAAAGACCGCCACAATTAAAATAGTTTTCAGTACGCCGGGTAGGTGTTTTATTATAGAAATCGCTCTTCGATATTTCAGAAAATAATTGAGGTAAAAATTTTACTTTTTACGCATACTTTGGCATGAATTCATACTGTATTTATTCACAAAATAAAACCTTGAGGAAAGTTCAAAGGAAACATTTTACGAAAGTATTTTTTAAATTCTTGCAGTTGAATATTCCGTGAATACCTATTAACTTGAAACCATATTTTAGGTAGGTACCTACAGCAAAACACTACGTACCTAATTATGAAACAAACAAACAAATCACGGTAATCTTATATTAATTTGGTCATCAAACAAAAGAATTTCATTGTCTGTCCGTCCGTAACTTCGTGAGACGTCCGTAATTTCGTTCGAATTCACGGATAAAAACAAATTAAACAGCCGGAGATACTATTAATATATACTAGGGCTTAGCAAAGACGCCAAACCAATGTTCCGTCATTTTTTATTGTTCCTTTTCTTTTAACACGTAGCGTTTGCTTGCTTGCTTGTCTGACGAAAAAACTTTGGATCGATTTTTAATCCCTTTTCCGTGATCGAATCGAGCTGAAACTTTGCAGGCAGACTCGTGGCGACGATAAAAATGTTCTATAAAATTTTTGTTACAAAAATAATAATTAAAGTACCTATAATTTTGGATTTTTCGAAATTATTTATTACTCCCTTTCGTAGCGTCGCCCGACTCGAGCTCAACGCGTAGGGTAAGCGCTAAACCTGTTTTAACTAGGAAATGAGAAAGAGAGTACAATAAAAACTTGTTTTTTATGGGTTAGTTTTTTACGGGATACATCTAGTTTTAAATTAAAGGTGAAAACGTAACAGTCAATAATTTGAAATTCGAACATTGTTGATCGCATCATTCTAGAGGTAGGGGAACTGGGGGCATAACCGTACCCGTAAGGTTTGGATAAATTTAGAATCAAAATTAAGGTGTCTGTATTTTCTTTTGTATTGTATTCAGATAACAGCATTCATAAACTTTACATTTTAGTAATTAAAATAGAAATTAAGCAAGGTTTTATGATATTTCTATATTTAAAAGCACAAAGTGAGAAAAAACGATTGTGCCCCTACTGTGGGGCACAACCGACCCATTAAAAAATCATAGGGACACAAAGTTTTTTTAATTACATTATTTTAACAGGTTTCAATTGATATTATTTCCTGTCCCTAAGTGTCGTCGTAGGAACTTGAAAAGTTACGGCAGCTTTGCAGCTTTGCAATTTAACACGACAACTGATAACCATCGTAAATTTAATATTTACCGAAAACCTTTCCGTCCGATGTGGCAGTCGAAGTTCCTTTGTTCGCTTGCGTAATCCGCAGTTCATGTTGTATTTCTGTTTTCTCCGCTGCTCGATTTCACAAATAGGTAGCTACGTGCTCCGCTCGAGTGCAACGAATTTTCTTCGACGCGGCAACATTCCCGGCGATTGTTGTTTGTTTTTCTTCTTTCAATCAGTTCGCATTTTCCAGGCCGGCGAGCCGCGGGGCGGGCGGGCGGCGGCGTTTGGCAGCCGAAGGTAAACCAATTAAGTCTATCGGGCGACAGCGGGCTGCCAGCCCGAGACGCGCGCTCCCTCGCCCGGCTCATCGCGCCGCCGCGTCGCCTCCGCGATTTATGCCGCCCGCCGCGGACCTCTCTCCGGGGGCGGGGCGACTCTACGTTCGTACTTAATAATATGTGGCGTTTAGATTCAAATTACCGAGCTAATTTTCTTCCGTGAGTTTTAGTTCCACTAGAGATAGAAAAGTAAAAAAAAAAACTGAAACTGTATACCGTATAACACAACAATTAAACATCGAAAGCATTACAAAAATCGAAACACTTAAAATCATTCACAAACTAGCAATTGGCGAAATACAAGACGAATACATAAAATTAGACAAAATAGACGAAAAACACCAACACAACACTAGAATGGCTCAAAACTATCACATAACACACGCCAAAACAAAAAAGGACAATCCCGACTAACTTGCAACGGACTAAAACTGTACAATGACCTGCCACAACAGACCAAACAACTGACCACTGACAAATTCAAAACAGATGTGACAAAAATATCAAAACTCGGCCAACTATAAAAAAATGCCTTTGTATCTAAATTATATTATTGTATTTTCTTATATTGAATCATGTAAAGATGTTACCCATAAACCTCTTAGGTTTCCAATACTTTTTAAATAAAAAAAAATATATAAAATAGTAGATCAGTTTTCAGTTGAGGAAACAATTGGCTTAGTTTACGTTGTGCACTACGGCCTGTTCCAAAAATATGTATAATAATGACGTACAGCAAGAGAGACCCAAGAATGTATAGCTTGGTAATCGCTCCTCTGGCATTGAAAAGACATGTCAAAACCACATTAATTTAGAGCTTTCAATGTGTGGAATTAGCGACTTCATTCCAAGCTTTAAAATGACTTATATATTTGGCATCAAGTGTATTCTATTTTTCAAAGATTGTGACTGGTTTGAACATCGAATTACTTTTTGATAAAACGACCGTAAGCTGAGTTAATAGAAACACCACCCCCTCCTCTACATCTCCCGCTATCCGACCTGAGTGAGGTGATAACTTTGAGAACAGGTAGTCATATCTTTGTAGGTATAATACACCCAACGTCAAGTTCTCTGATCTATTACAAGGAAATAGTGATTTATTATTTAGACCGCGTACATTATTTGATATAAAATTACCTTACCTACATATATTATGTAGGATACCTACATAGGACTTAAGAGTTTGAAACATCATATTAATTTGTGGACACTGTAAGTTCAATTAAAAAAAAAATAAAACAATTTGACAGGAATGCCAAATCGAGCGTTCTAAATAAATATAAAACTCGTAATTTTTTCAACATTCTTTCGATGAAAGATTGCCAGTTGTCGAAACTGGCAGGCGTACCACCGAATAACCCTAATTTAAAAAAGGATTTGGATATATTCAGATCAGGGGCTTGCAAACTTTGAAGACGAAAGAGCCAAATGTGTGTACACCAATGGTCTGAATTTTTTAAAGAATGATAGGCTCGCAGGTTGACTACTCGTGGCGCTGTATAGGCTACTGACGAATCTGTTGCTTGTATAAATTTTTTGAAGTTATCTTCTTTTGGCGTATTGAGGATAATTTTTTTTATTTTAACGGAAGTTGCGGAAGTAACGGAAGTATTGTAACGGGAATGCGTGTAGCGGGAATGTGACACTAAGCTTGAAATTAACGTTCCAGTAATATAAATAATGTGCTGCCGACCATCTTGAATCGAGTACCAATCATAAAGATACTCAATTCAAAAGCTGACGAATGATTGGTTATTGAATTGAAAATTAGGACTGTTACCGTTGAATTACGATTTTAGGTGTGTATTAGAATTTCATGTTATTGTAGATGCTTCATTAATTAATTCATTCATTCGAAATTCAATGTGGCTGTCAAAGTTGAATAGTTTTGAAACTTTTGAATACGGAACCGTTTTAGACCGACAATCGATAAAACATGAAAGGCACTTGAACTTTTTTGAAAATGCACTCGTTTTTTGATTCTTCGTAACATATGTTTGCAATGTATGTCTATCGACGTCTCACGATGATTCGAAGACATTTATCTCTTTTTTTAGCTATTACAAACCAATAGTTACATTTGTAACACTTCAAAAACAAACATTAATAATTTGAATATATGAAATTTTTATCAATTATATTTATTATCTCCCTAGATAAAGTATTATTATTAATATATAATGTTAACCAATAAGTAAATATCAATTATCACAATCACGCCGAAGAAGCATAAATTATGCCTCTCGTACATGAGTACACCCTCTTCCATTTTTTTTAAAAATATTACAATAAATAGTCCATATATTTGTTTGATGTTTAATTATTTAGTGAATAGGGAATGAAATAATATTAATTACATCTTAATAATATTAAATATTCTGTCGATGCCATTCATTAGCTGAAACGAAAGGGTGTTTTTTTTAGAGGCAAAAAACTTTAAATTGAAATAAAGTATAGAAATATATTTTAAATATCCATTAAATTAATTTTTTGGCAGATAAATTTATGGCATTAATACTTAAATATTATTTTGGCCATGTAACTACCGTAACTAGCTCATACATGGTCTAATCTGGAGGTCTAATTTTCACAACCAAATGTGTTGAATGATGAAGCACACTTTTGGTTAGGTTAGGTTAGACGAAAAGAAAAATGTCAGTAAACAGAATTGCCGCATTTGGAGTGATGATTATTGATAATGCACAAGCCATTGTCGAAACACCATTAGGTACATCCAGAAAATTACATTACACCGTTTGGTGCGCTTTATGTGCCGGTGGAATCATTGGTCCATATGTCTTCAAAAATGATGATGGTCAGAACGTTACAGTCAACGTTGAGCGGTACGGGACATGCTTCAATTGGAAGGCATTAATATTGCAGCAGGACAGCACCACATGCCACACAGCGAGCGAAACAATTAATTTACTTAAATAAACATTTGACGAACGATTAATTTCACGAAATTGACCTGCTAACTGGCCACCTTGTCCGTGTGATTTGACGCCATTAGATTATTTTTTCTGGAGATATGTAAAGTCGCATATCTATACCAATTAATTAGAAAAATATATATACAAAATACTTGGAAGCCAACATTTGAGGCATTGCTGAAATACAGGCTGTTTTACTGCGAAGAGTGTGAAAATTAGATTACGCCATGCGTAATCTAATTAATTACGAATGCCCAATATTATATTTGTGTATTAATGCCACAAAATTATCTGTTAAATTGTCTTACAATTTCAATGATATTGAAAACATTTTTTGTGTTTTATTTTAATTAACAGTTCTATCTCTAAAAAAAACACCCAGTAGGTGAAGTAAATTAGTTTTGGTTAAAGGTTAACGGATATTTTATTATATTAATATGATGGCGGCTAGCCTCCAAGAAATTTCGGAAAATTTTAAGAATGGCTTAGTAATAATCTGTTGAGAATGGGAACACCCGCATGTACGATCACCTTTGCCAATAGGTTTCTTAATTAATACCTTCTAATGGCCTGTCTATTCGAGCATTGCGCTTCGTATGACTACTGTTTATATAGGATTCATCAGTATAAACAATAGGTCTCCCTTGCTCTCTATATGCTCTCATAGTCGTTAGATAATCAAAAAGCGCATATGCGGATGTCATGTTTTTACATCAATATTTTGCTTTTCAAAATTTACGGATGACCTTCCGCAATGTGCTGATCGATCCATTAAAACCTACCTTACTTTTTCAGAATCGTCATTTTTTGGGTATAACTACATAGATACATCTATAATCTTAAAACTAATGGAAAGTTTTTATTTATTGGGGAAGCTTATATAAATCGTCTGAAAAATCATCATGTCTGCTTTCAGTAGATCTTTGATGATTTTTCTTTCATTCTTTCATTGTGAAATCGATTTTTTTTGCGTACTCTTTTTGAGTACTCGTATTTTTGATTTTCTAGTTTATCCTCAGCTATCTTCGTGTCGATATCGAAAGGAAATAAATTGAATTTGTTACTTCTGAAGATTTTTATTCTAATGAGTGTTGGTTTATCATTTCTCAATCCCTGGAACCGTCCCAGAAAATATTTTTTATTGTTTTCCTGAAACATTAATTAAGCGATTGGTGTAACGTACAAATAAGTAACATAAATAAGCTTTTAAAATGAATTAAACTTCCCCTCTCTAAATCTTATCCGAAAAAAGAATTTCTTAATTTTATTTTTTCATAATTTATTAACAGCATCGAAAAAGTTGTGTTTGCTTTCCTCTGTAATATATGATAGTAGTGGTTCCATTGCGATGTGTCGTCCGTTATGTAATATAACTTTTGTAACCGTCTTGTCTTACTGGACGTTTTGGGTACATCTTGTCCTGAGACAAGAAGTGCAGCTCCCAAAATGATAATAACACAACATAAGATGAACTACAAATAGTAACACAGAGATGAACTACAAATAGTAACACAGAGATGACGTTTTAGGTTAAACAATCGATAACCACAGATCTGGATCCTAGAGCTTTCGAGCTGACCTGACAAAGACCGGGCGTACATGAATGGTAGTCGAGAATAATTAATAAGTACTAGCAGGTAAGCAAACTTATTGTCAATTATTTCTCTGTGTTTACAAAGAAATGACGATTCTGAGAAAAAAAGGTAGGTTTTAATGGATCCAGCAGTACATTGCGGAAGATCAATAATCGCAATAGACGCAAAATATTGCTATATTTTATTAATTCTGATAAAAAAAATTGGTTGTAAAAGAATTTTATCCTAATGGGTAGAAGCGATTTAATAATACCTGTCGAGGTTTTTTCACACGATTTTAAGGTTTTCTCTGAGAGAATGAATTATTTAAAAAAAATGACGTAGAACATCTTTACGCTCGGTTCATGGGAAACCGCAGACTTCTTTACCGACTCATCCACACTGCAGTAAGCAGTGTGGATGAGTCGTTACTGAGAAACGAACGAAGCGTTACTGAGAAGAGATGTTACACATTATTTGCGACTACTGTTAGACTCGAGTTAGTTAGTTAGATTCAGCACACATGAAGTGAATTTTTCACAAAAATGCTGGTATATAATTTACAGTAATAATGTAAACTGATCCTCGACTCGGACATTCATTTTTAAACAGAATCATTAATCCTTTACGTACCTTTCATACTTGCCACGAGAGACTTGTTAATACCATTGATTTAATTAAAATATACGATTAAAATATTCTAATATGGTAAACAGGCATATAAATCCGTCGTACAGTGTTTTATATTATGTATATAAAACATAAGGAATTATGTGCCTAGTAAAGAAAAGTAAATTTTAATTGTAAAATGAGATAAAAAATCGATTTGATGCTGTCTTTCCAATTTATACGGTCTGATTGCTAAATAATTAAATAATAAGCATTTTGAGTGATTGAGTTATGTTTGCTGCTTAATTTTACAGATTTATGATTTTCATAATTTCAGAATATTCAAAATGATACACCACTTAATTTGACTATTCATTTGTTAACTTATGCATTCATAAACAATAAGAAACAATTAATTAATCGGTACTGAAATTGTTCGTCTTATTTAAAATGATTGTCCATTATTAATTCAACGTTAAGAGTCGCAGCTCAACACAATGCAACAATAATACATCGGCCAACACGAAAAAGCGGTTTCATAAAAGCCGTTACAAAAAGCACATGCACTCGCCTCCGATTAAAATTCGTGTCCGCCGCAGTCACTGATGTTTTACTTTCCCAAAATTCTGTGAACGGACGGTACACATAAAACGTACATGGGTTTTGCAAATTTTCTGGTAGGGATATTGCAATTTTTAAAATGCCCATCTTGCATTCGGGCCTTTTGTAAACGCAAATAAAATACAGAATATTTTGAGTTTGTTCAAATCTTTCAGAACAGTGCTGGATTTATGTCACAGAGACATTATTAATCAATTAGTGTATATTATAGATATCTCACAGAGACGAAACTGTATTAATTATGGGAAAGTAGGTATAGAAGTCATTTGGGTGTAACAGGACTTATGACCTGTCTTTTGGTAGGCTTAAGTGATCACTTTACACAATTGTAACATTCGCCATTTCCACCCATGATAGAATATACCATGCTTATTCATTTTTTGGAAGTTGTATATATGTTCAAATTGCGTGAAGCTTTTCATATATGAGTTGTAAGCGCCTTTTCCATGCGGCCTGTACAAAGCCATTTTCATTCCCCTAAATCCCCACAGATGTCGCTAATGAGAAAATCTACAATTGATTTTACGGAATTTAGGGAGCAATATCCTTTTATTATGTGTAATGAAATTCATCCGAATACTTGCATTACACTAGGATACGCCAGGAAATATTATTTCCAATTTTTGTTAAATTCCTTTTTGACCAGTATTTACAATTCAGAATGTTACACCCAAATGACTTCTATACCTACTTTCCCATAATTAATACAGTTTCGTCTCTGTGAGATATCTATAATATACACTAATTGCAAATAAAATATTTTGAGTGAAATGTCCGGTTACGATTTTCCGCCAATCAGAACAACTGGCTCGTTATCATGTTTGTTCTGAATTAAATTTTGTGTGTGTAGAGATGGAGGTATTTCTTCCGAAGAAGCTGGTGTAGGTCAAATCAGCCTTGATGATTCACCCCCCAATGTGATCTGAAGTGTAAGAATGTTGTTAGGTTTTCATTGCCATTCAGAATCTTCAGGTTTGTGTTTTCTGGGGTATTATGCCGTGTTATTACGACCTGGCCTGATGCTGGACCCTGCAATGGGATCCGAAACATCGGTCGGAAAGATCGTAATAACACGACATAATTTTCCAGAAAACACAAACCTGAATGATCTGAAATGTGATCAGAAATTTATGAATTTCTGTGAAAACCTGATCAGAAAATGTTACATTTCGTTTACGAGATCGCAAAAAATGCAATAACGGAGAGTAGAATTTTTTTAATGCTTTATAATTTTATATTATTTTTTAACAAACAGACCGTCAACAGGTCATTAATGACCCTAAAGGCTCCTAGAGTAGTGACATTTAGAGTAGGTACAAAGTATGAACATTTGGTGAACTTTTTGAATATTATGTAATTAGTTACATAATACCTACACTTTTTAAGATAAATTAATAATAAATAATGAATAATGAATAAATAATAATAATAAAATAAAATGTAAATAATTTTTGGACTAACGCAAGTCAATAAATACAATTTTAGGAATGAGTTCCAGATTAACGTGTTTTTACACGATGCGTAATAGACTTTTTGTGAGAAAAAAAAAGACTTAATAATAGAATGAATTGTAAATAATATTCAGAAAAGAAAATATATATCGGAAATCAATAAATACAATTTAGGAGTAAGTTTTTGATTAGCAAGTTTTTACATAATACACAATATAATTTTAATAAATAAATAATACATTAATAATAAAAATGTCTTAATGAAAAATAAATTGTAAATAATATTCGGTATAATAAAAAGACTATCACAAATCAATAAATACAATTAAGGAATGATTTCTAGATAAACAAGTGTACGGCGAGTGCACGGATACCAAGGTCAACATCGTGTGTCTATAACGAGTATATATTACACGCTTAAGCGATCGTCAACCAAGTAGCGCTATTTTACTTTTGAACTGAGCCTGTGTCATAATGATTTTATATCAAGGTTGCCGTCTCTGGATGATATCTCGTTATAGTGGTTGATCATTCTAGGTAGAGGAGAGAAATAGCCTAGATTGGTGTCGTAAAATTTAGTGTGAAAAGGCTTGGAGATCTCATTGATCGGACAGGGATGTTTATGTTTGTTTGTGACAGTATTGAGGTGGTGTCTGGTTTATTATTGACAATTTTGTAGAGAGTCATTAGGTCTGTAATTTTTCTTCTTTTATCTAAGGAGATTAGGTGAAATATTTCGAGTCTCTTGTCGTATGTATCAAGTGAATCACTAAGGCCCGGTTGCTTCAAGTTGGATTAAAATAAAACTTTATTTATAGCATAGATTTTTACGGAAACGGATCGTTTGATTGGTGAGGAATGCAAATATCTATGCTTTAAACGAACTTTTACTTTTGATGCAACTTGAAACAACCGGCCCTTAGACCTTGTCGATATGTTAAAGATTTAAGTTTTTTTTTTTTGGAATTTTTCTACTCTGTTATTGTGGATATCGTAATTGAGTGACCAGATAGATAAAAATCCCCAATAATAATAATTTAGAATGTCCGTCCATAACTTCCTATCCAATAGCTGATCTCATTCCGTTTTCAAAATAAGTATGATTCCAAAATTGTAATTAAATAAAATGAAAACATTGACTTTATATTTTTCAAAATATTTAGATTTTTAAAAATTATTTTAGTTTAATGAAAACTGGTTATATAATAAGTGCATTTATTACTATATCGCATGTCTTTGGTATTAATTAATCAATTAATCAAAATATATAATTCTCTATGTTACAATGTCAAAATAGTAATGAGGTATAAGAAGCAAAAAAGCAATCTCTATTTAATAATATCCATCACTAATATTATATAATATATAGCTACGCTAAGGCCTTAACTATCGGCCGAAATACAGGTAAGTATATATTAAAAGTACGTCACTTTTGACGAGTTATATATAGCTAGTTAAAATATAAAAACTGACGTAGTTCACGGTTAATACTAAAATGATGAATTATTTATTCTCGAATCAGCAGGCCACCGGGGATTTTAGTACAAAACCGTAATACCTAAAACCTCGAATCCTATCATACTATAATCCCAATTATAAT
The DNA here is from genome assembly GCA_016648135.1 of Agrypnia vestita. Lineage (NCBI taxonomy): Eukaryota > Metazoa > Arthropoda > Insecta > Trichoptera > Phryganeidae > Agrypnia > Agrypnia vestita. The sequence continues at coordinate 14,439 of JADDOH010012969.1, forward strand.
AATTTCGTTGTCTGCCCGTCATAGATATTTTACAATATGAATATTACAATGTAGCATTAAATAAAAGTCCAACGGAATTAAAAAATAAAATTGCTCCTATTTTAAAATTACTAATGAAAATTTTCATCAGCTGTCAGCGCCCTTAATAGTAGAAATATCACTTTCGAAGGAATAAAGGTGATTAAATGTTTTGAAAAAGTAGATTAGATGGGGTATTTGGTATATATAAGTATATTTACACATGGTTTAAGTGTACCTAATCTTTGTTCTAGGGATACTTACGTTGTCTCATAGTAGGATGGATTATACTCCGATATCTCCAATATTCCACGGTTCCAATCTTGCTATCTCGCGATTGGATGGGTGCAGATCTACAAACCTGCACTACCAAGGCATCCTTAATCCATCCCCCCTTTTATTCCACACGATAAATTCTCTATACATATGATGTCGTTTGACAGATTTAATCTACATTTTGCCTACGCATTCTTTAGGAGCCTGCGGAAAATATTGGCGTCATCTACTCTCCACCCCTTTACAATGCAATCCATGCAATCCAAATTAAATTTCATACTATTAATTCTAAATTGTAAAATGATACCATCCCCCTCCCCCCGGTAATCACAATCACCCTCTCTTCCCCCTCCCACCCCATCGTTGTAAATCCCAATTACAACAATTTAGTTGTGTGTCTATCTGTCCGTCCGTCTGTCCCCGTAACTTCGTGTAACCCGGGGAGTAACATAGGTGACATTTTCAAAACAAATCTACACCGATCTGACCCAAATTTTGGATACTTATTCTTTAGGACTCGGCGGAAAACATGGGCCACATTTTTCCCTCCCTTTAATATATTCTCTGTACAAATCCATACCGTTTAATTTTAACCAAATTTTGCATACTTTTTCTTAAGGCCCCAATGGAAAACATAGGCCACATTTACCCCTGGACATCCCATCCATCCAGGCCTAGATGAAATGAAAACATTGTTTCTTTAGAAAACCTTTGCAAACAATAGACCCTTCGTTTCCTCCCACGAACTTATTTTTAACTTAATCCTTAATCCATGCAACACCGGGTACGAATAGCTAGCTAATATAAAAATACAATATGCAACAAAAATACAGTAGTACATAATACTCTCTTACAATGCTCTTCGCTCTGTTGACGGAAAAGTGACATATGCATGCGTGGCGTGATTTCAATTCCATTTCAACCCAATTCAATGCAACGTTTGCAGGAATTAAAGTTTTTTAATTTATGGTAGGTATAACGAATTTTAGTAATCTATTAATTGTTCATGTAGATATGTACTGCCATGAATCTTTCATCCACAAAAGGAAGTGAAATGATTGCGATATTAAACAAAAATTATAACCGTAATGCGTAGAAATCATTTTTAAATGAAGACTTCTAATGTTTTTTCCATACAATTTCGAAACGTTTTTCATAATTAGCAGAATTCGACGTTAAATGAACATGAAAAACATGAACATGGAACATGAAAATCGACGGCGTGTAGTGGACAATCCTATTGCGACTGAATCACGAAATCGCATAATGTATATGCAATATTATTACATTACCATATTCAGCAATACAGCCGGCATTGTTGATCCCACTACAGTGGCCCAGGCGCAGGCTCGGCGTTGGATTGAGGACATGGGCGGTCGTCTGGTTCCGCCGACCTGTATTTTTTAATTTAATAAATATACCGTATTTTTCGGATCATAAGACGCACTTTTACTCCGAAAATTCAACGAAAAATTGGGATGCGTGTTATGGTTCGAACATTTATTAATTACTAGCGGTCCGTACCCGGCGTGGCCCGGGGTACAGAATTAGTTAGAATTTTGTGGGGGGAATGTGATATTTTTTGCAAAGCCTTTATATAATAACAATGTTTCCATTTGATCTAGACAGGAGGGGATATCCGGGAGAGTGGTGAGGAGTGACCATATTTTCTTGAGAATCGTAAAATGCAGCCAAGAAATGCTTGGTTCAGATCTGTATCATTGTTCATGTATACGATTCTGATTTATTTTTGAAACACAACCAAATGATAGATAACATAATAATCAAAATTCTATTAGGTATAAAGGAAAATTGAAATTGAAATTATCTATCATTCACATACATGTTTTCACAACATTTCTCAAAGGCTTAAAAAAGGCTCAAAAACTTAAATTTATAAAGATAAGAATTGCAAAAAAGAGAAAACAGCTATTGCAAAAAGAGAAAATGGATCGGTTTTTGTGTCAAGAAAAATTTAGGGCTTTTAAATACAGTGACCGTCCTTTCAAAAGCACAATAACTCGTTGAATATTAATATCCCTTTAACTATACCCATTCGAACTATAATAAACTTGACTTGACAATAATTAAATATGCATTAAAACAAATATATTTTCCGCCGGGTGTAAAATTTGGGTCAGATTTATCAAACGGTGTAGATTTGTAAAGGTGAGGCAAAAGGGGAAAGAAATATGGCCTATGTTTTCCGCCGGTCCATAAGAATAAGCATGCTAAATTTGGGTCCGATCTGTTAAATGCTGTAAATTTGTATGTGTAGTGAAAAATCTGACAGACATATAGATATACAGACGTTGAGTTTTATAGATAGAAAAATAAGAAGTTTGTTTGTGTATGCGTACGGTGACCAGCACCATGAATTAATATAAAACAAAGAGATATCCTTATAATTTAAACACTATTACGAAAAAGTACACAAGAAAGAAATCAAAGAAATCAAAATATCATATTAAAATAAATTAAAATAAGCACATTTTAAAATATCTCATCAAATTATAAAACATAATTATGTAAATAAAAAATATACAAAGAAAACTAATTTAAATTAAAACACTATATTATGTAAAAAATGAAAGAATCAACAAAAACAGTAAAACATTAGTACCTAGATTTTAATATAGTAACTATCCCTGTCCCAGAATCGACTGCAAGTTTCTTTTTACTCCCTTTCTTTTAACTCGTAGCGTCTGCTTGTCAGCTTTTCTGCTTGTCTGCCGAAAAAACTTCGGATCGATTTTTAACTCTTTTCCCGTGATCCAATCGAGCTGAAACCTTGCAGGCAGACTCGCGGCGGCGATAAAAATGATCTAACAAATTTTCGTTTAATTTAAAAAAAATAATTATAGTATAATTTCGGATTTTTAGAAATTTTAACGATTTATGTATTATTTAATTTTCGAGCCTGACGCTTGAAGTGGGCGCGAAACCTGTTTCAATGAGAAGGGGAGTATAATAAAAACTTGGTTTTTATGGGTTAGTTTTTTAAAGTAGTCAAGCTGCCTGGATACATATTTAAACTCGCTACTTATTGCTCTGTGTAGTCTAAATCGATGCAGAAATATCTAAGGCGGTTAGATATTTTCAGCTTATTTCTATTATTAGAAATGGTCAAAAATAATCAGAGAAATATTTTTCTCTCAAGATAAAATACAAGTCGTGAGTAAATCTTTCAAACGGGAGTGCAGTTCACATTTAAATATTGTGCGCTACAGTACTAGTGGAGTGATGCACCTCGGCCGCCTATTCTTTAATTGTCTGTAGGCTCTGGTACTTTCTACCGTATTGAGTGGGGTGTTGTATTTGTCTCAACGAAATCTATCGGCAGACACACTCGGTAAGATCTGTCGAAAGGTATAGATTTGTATAGAGAATATATTGGGGGGGAGTTGATTGGGGTAAATTTGGTTCAATATTGGATTTTCCGCAGGGTCCTAAAGGTCAGGTATGCAAAATGTGTATTAGATCTGTCAAAATTTGTAGATTTGCATATTAATAGATAACAGACAGAAATTTAGTTTTATAGGTATAGATACTTTGCATATCTGCTATTCCCATAAAATTAACTATTATTAATTAACCACATAAGGGATTCCCATAAAAATTAATCAGGTTCTAATAGAAATAAATCGGGATGAAAATAAATCGTCAATTCCCACAAATTGCACCGAGGATTTTAATAAAAATTAATTTAAGTAAATATTAATACTAAAATATTATTACAATTTTAATTGTGCGTATTCATAAAAGTGATCGATAAAGAATGTGGAGCATCTTATGGTACGATGCCTCTTATCGTCTGCAAAATAAGTATATGTAAAATTAAAAACAAATATAAATTTAATTAATTTTTGTAAAAATGGCCCAGTATAAATAAAAATAAAATTAAGCCACTTTGTATAAACTACATCGAATATTTTTTTAATTTCGATACCACTGTAACTTTGTCGAATGAATACGCAATAAACTTTGTACCTCATTGTACATTGTACATTGTAACTTTGTACCTCATTGATTATTGAAAATAATTAATGTGGTTTTAAGTTTATTCAAAATAATCTATGTGGTTTATAAAAAGTTTGTTTGTTTTTCAATTAAAGCTGTAGTCATCGAAAATATGAATATTATTTATTTTATAAAGAAAGAAACACGAATCGTACTTGTTCGTTTAATAAGACGCCGAGAATGTTAATTAAAATAAATAAATCAAAAACTTAAAAGAATTAATCAATCAATTTATATTATAGATGTCTCACAGAGACGAAACTGTGTTTTTTTTATGGGAAAGTAGGTATAGAAGTCTTTGGGTGTACATAGTGCTTACGACCTATCGTACGTCGGGCTTAAGTGATCACTTTACACAATGTAACGTTCGCCATTTCCACCCATGATAGAATATACCATGTCTACTTATTTTTGAAAGTTGTATATATATTTAAATTATGCGCCACGTTTCACATATCAGTTGTAACCATCCTCCACGCGGCCGGCACCAAAGTTTTTTCATTTCCCTTAAATGACCACAGATTTCGCTAATGAGACATCTATAGTTGATTTTTGGAATTTGTTAGCAATATACTTTATCTGTGTAATGAAATTCATACGAATTACTAGCATTACACTAGGATACGCCAGAAATATTATTTCAAATTTTATTAAACTCCTTTTTTACCGTGTTTTCATTCAGAATATTCTGAATTAAAAGAATTATTATTTTATTACATATTTCATACATTTTTCGAACAGCTGTAAATAATTATGGTGGAGGAAAGGCTCAAGTTTTTGTTCAATTATATTAATAAATCATCGCACGATAAAGAATAACATGATAAGTATATTTTTACTATTATCCATTTAATCTTGTACCAATAAAAGTAATATTGCAAAGTTGAAAAGCCCTAAAATTGTACCGCATTTAGCTTACAGGACTCAATAGGTACGCCACTGATTCCATGCTCTTTGAAATCTGGAACAGCAAACTACTCCCTAAGCGTTCTGAAGCTGACAATAATATACATTCTCTGTTATTAAAAACATAATCACACAATGCGGTCAATTCTTTCCGGAACATTTTTAATTTAGGTATCAAAAGACATTGAAACATAAATCATTATATTGCCGGCATATAATGTACTTGGAAATATGTTTGAACCAAATAATTGTGAGCTTAATCAGTAGAAACATGTCATGTGCTTTTCAATTTTTTTTTCACTGATCAGGCAAACATTCCCAGCAAAGTTTGGATAAAAAGTATTCATCCGTATTGTTAAATGATAAATTTAATTTAGAATGATGTGTCATTATTTCCTTGAAACTATGATCAAGCTATTGAAATTTCTGAACTGGTTTCAACTGTATACTATGTATTTATATATTGCACTGCTCTTAAATTCTGTGTCATAAGAAGTTATTATTTACTATTAATATTTTTATTATTTAAAGCATAACTTTGTGGTCAGACATATGACCAAATGTTATTTATGTTAGTATATAACCACTAAAAATTACATAACCCGTCTCTTCTTCAGGACAACCACTACACTAGCATGTAAATATCACTACGCACCCCAATCATAGTATTATTTACATACCAACACCATCACAAAATACTCTTCACATGCGTGTTACTCTAACTAAAAGTGCATGTTGGCCTTTAGAGTAACACGGATTACGTCTCGAAACCGGTAGGCAAAAAAAGTACTTTTTAGTGGTTATATACTAACATAAATAACATTTTGTTACGTAAATATTTTTAGCGGAAATTGTATCTTTAAAGAGTGGAGAGTCTGAATTGATATAAATTAGTCTTACTACTGAAGGTGGATGACCTTTTGACTAATCCTGTCAATAAAGAGGAAATATATATATATATAATATATATATCTATCTATGTGCGCCCGTTTTGGGGCGGAATCAAACTAAAGGCTCTTGCGGGACGAGCCGTGTACCTGTTCGGCAACGAAAAGGGGCGTTTTACCCCGTCCTGTTCCGGACTGTTTGCGCGGGTTCCACCCGAAAACACGTGATAAATTCGCAGAGAGAGATGGAATACTATAGATAAGATGGAAGATATATGAGAATGGCATAGATATATGTAAGGATATATATATATATATATAAAAAATATATATATATATTATCTGTGATAAAGTCGGTTAAATGTTAAAGTCTCATAGATATTGTTTATGAACATTGAGGTCCATAATTTATAATTATTCTCGTACTTATGTAAGAAGTGGAGTTATTAAACATTCATAAAGGATTAAAATTTTTCACAACTTCAGGAAGTCAAGTCTAAAATCCTGAAAGTGTTAAATTAATGTTCAATGGGGAATTAACGGGCTTAGGGGGGAGATTTGACTGAAATATCGAACAAAGATTGCCAAAGATAAAGGTGGAGATCATTTTTAAAGAACTTCAATGAAAATTCTTTGTCACTTTCAGATTTGTACTATAATTTTTTTATCAATATTAGATTATTATGCAAATTAAAAATATATATCGACGTATTAAAATGGATCACACTTTTAATGCGTTTTGCTACGAAAGTAGGACTAAATCCAATACATTTATTAAATCGTTTACTTACATGGTAAACAATATATGCTGAGATGTATTATTTTGATTATAAAGCTGAAAATCTATTGGTCTGAAGCAGTCAAAACTTTCAAACAGTGGACTCTGGCGTCGTGATATATACACAGTTTCTTTTACTCAACGCGACTACTTTCCTCTCTCAATGTTATTTCCATCATGAGGTAAGAAGCGTTTAAATATCCAATTCAAAAATACAAAAAACTGAAATGCTTTAATTTTTTTAACGTATTTTTCAATTTAAATACAAAAAAGGTTTAAATATTTTTTTAAATTTTGATGAATTTTAAATTTATTTTGACTTTTTTGTTTTCCAGCATTAATATTTTTATCGTTTTTCAATGAAATAAAAGGTTAATCAAATTATTCATACAAGAATATAAATCTCAGACAGAGCTGTAAAACTCAATTTCTGTCTGTATGTTCTATATACAAATTTACACCGTTTGTCCGACCTGACACAAGTTTTGCAAACTTATCCTTTAGAACCCGGCGGGTAACTTAGGTAAAATTTTCTTCCTCCCCCCTTAGCCTTCCCACTACCCCTGATATATTTTCTATGCAAATCTGTCGACCGATCTGACTCAATTTTGACACACTTATTTTTAAGACCCGGCGAGTAACAAAAGGGAAATTTTCCCCCTACCCTTTTACCCCACACTCTTCCGTTGATATATTTTCTGTAAAAATCTACACTGTTTGACCGATCTGATTCAAATTTTGCATACTTATTCTTTAGGACCCGGCGGCTAACAAAAGGGAAATTTCCCTCCTCTCCTTTTACCCCACCCCCTTCAATTATATATATAAATGTGAAATAAAATGCATTTGTGCTTGTGATATAGATACATTTATTTATTTTTAATTCATTCCAAGCATCAAGGAACTTTACACTGACACTCGGGATCCAAATATTTTTCGTATATAATAGTATCAACTTATCTTCTTCTCCTACCGGAGATGGCAACGATAAGCGGTATATCTATATAAATATGAATTTTCATAAATAAAAAAAATACTAAAAATAAATTTACTTAAAATATTGTATTTGTGCTTATCTCACGGATAAGCAAGCAAAGCGCACAACGCGCTGGCTGCATGAGCCGTCAGCGCCTGATGGCTTGGTCTTCATTTCCTCACCGGTCTCTGACATGCTAATAGATTTCATTAACGTCCCGACATGTGTTTATCTCAACGATTCTAGTAACTTAACGAAACTTAATGTCAGTGTAAATAGTAGGTAGGTATATCGTTAAAGTAAGAATAGCGTTTATGTAATAAAAGTGGTCTATATAACCCCGTGAAAGCGACGCTTAAAAGTGCCCCATACTAAGTATTGTCGTGATATGTAGCTTAAAATATAAATGAGGCTGAACAATCCAGAGAACTCTACATCTACACTCTACATTGAAGAATGGTGTCTGTGTAATAAAAATACCCCTCATTTCTCCGTAAAATTGATGCTCAAAAGTACCTCCTAGCTTGTCGTAACACGGAGCACCTCAAGAAATTCTTCATGGAAGAATTGTGTCTTTATAATAAAAATGCTCTTTATGTCACCGTAAAAGTGACGCTCAACCTTTTAAATACAATTAGCGCGTTAACATAATAAACTTTGCATGTCACAAAAAGAAAAAAAAAAGCGAGTTAACACACGTGTGATTGATTAATGATGAGATTAAATACGATTTTTAATGTGTTTATTTTCGATTATTATGCCGTTTGTGAGTGACGGTTCCCCGCTTTGAATATTAAGTCAACACCCCAAATGCCCACCTCTTCTGTATGGTGTTTCTATATTCAAGTATGGTTGGCAGTAAAACGATTGAAAGTGCCCCGTATTAAACTATTATTCGTGCTATTTTCACATTATCTCGGATGTAAAAGTACGCTGTGGTCATCCACCTTTAACAGGAGACGGTTGTGGGGGGCTGACCGCCGAAGGGGGGCCGGCCACCGTAGCAGCCCCTACAACGAAGCCTCAAAATTAATTTATCCTGTCTTGTGGCGATGGCGGTCCATCGCCGGGAACGACGTTAAACCTGTGCCGGATCGGATGCATACTTTTTTCTGATATCCGCTAGGTTATACGTGATGGATATTGATACAGGGTTTCGTTGGACGCTAGAAATGAGCATTACGCTCATAGACTTGTGTCCCGAATCCGTTCGGAATATAAAAAAAATATGTGTTGAATAAACAGTGACGCTCTACTGTTAAATGAGGGATATAAAAACAAAGGCAACAATAAATCAAAATATCCATAAATTTTTTAATGAAATCATCGAGGATTACTAATTTGGAATTTGCTGAATAAGAGGTTTTATAGGAAATACAGGCTATAAATTTACAGGAAACATTAATTTGGAGCTGGAAGATACGTAAGATCTAGAATTCTAGAATCCGAGAAACGGTTTACATATTTTCTAAAATCAATAGTTCCGAACGAATACGAAATATTTATGTGAATTTTTACTATATTTAACCTCGGCACATTGAAGAAAATTCATACATGTAATTAATTTTAAACGTGTATTTTTACCTTACAACGCACGTATAAAGACAGGTTTCTTTTAAAGATTCTTTCCCAAAACACATCACGTAATTTAATCTCATGTATGATTAATTAATTAAGATAAATAATAGAAGTCTCTCAGAGGCGAAAGCAGATGAGGAAGTATTTTTATAGGATGGTCCTGGGCTTACGATACGTATGAGCTGGCTTAAGTGATCACTCCACACAATGCGAGATCACCAATTCCACCGTAAGAATATCCACACATTATCAAATTTTTGAATGATGTATATTCATATGTTCCAAATCGGAATACCTTTCGTTTATTTGAAAGGACTATGATAGAGACATCTGTTGTCTTTTCTCATTAACTAGTATAGATTTTGCAGCTGCTGATGATACCTATATATTTTTAATTTATTTATTAAAGTTTTAAAATATTACATAATATGTACGATATATGGTATGTATGTAATGGAAATTATTATATTTTTATAACATCCGTAGTGACTAGCACTCGCGAGAACACCCGAGCGGTCAAGGTACTATAAGTTTTGAAAGAATCTATAAAATATAAAATAAATAAAATGTTGATTCTTTTGAATGCTTACAAACCATTCTATTGAATATACAGATTAACGTTTGCTTACATTTTAGAGCTTTGTGATTTTTTTAATTCATTGATTCGAAGCCTTTCACATGTAAAAATGACAAAATTGCCTACGTTGTTATAAAATAATAGTCAAGATAGCAAAATAGCAAAATTGCTTTTTTCAGAATGTGACCGACACTATACTTGTGTGGTAATTTTAAACCTCGTATAACTTTTTAATTTTTAACAACTATAAATTTTTCTTCTTTAGTGTTTCTGATGTCTCAAACATAAAAAAAATGTATTCTAAAATCTTATTCCCCTAATGAGAAAAAAATATTTTTACGCTGTATTTTAATGCAGCACAGATTTATAATTACGGACGACCTGATAATATTTTGTACATAATTTAAAAATACATATATAATAACCATATACAATATTAGTCTATACCTATAAAACTCAATGTCTGTTTGTGTGTCTGTCTGATCTCTATACAAATCCACACCGTTTGTCCGATTCGATTCAAAATTTTCACACTTAAGCTTTAGGACCCGGCGGGTAATATAGGCAACATTTCCTCCCTATTCTCATTCCCCTTCCCCTCCCCCTGACATATTTTAGATGTAAATCTATACCGTTTGACCAATCGGACTCAAAATTTGGGATCTTATTAAGAACTCGGCGGTAACTTACGCGACCTTTCCCCCCTATTATTTTAACCCTTCCCCTCTCCTGATATATTTTCTAGGTAAATCTGTACCTTTCTACCGATCGGACTCAAAATTTGGAAAATTATTCTTTAGGACCCGGCGGGTAACATATTCGACATTTCTCCCCTATTCATTCAATCTATATATTTTCGATGCAAATCTGTACCATTTGACTCAATATTTGGAAACTTATTCTTATGGATTCGGCGGGTTATATATGCAATATTTCCCCACTATTATTTTACCCCTTCCTTTCCCCCTGACATATTTTCGATGCAAATCTGTACCATTTGACCGATCGGACTCAAAATTTGTAAACTTATTCTTAAGGACTCGGCGGATAATATATGCGACATTTCCCCCCTATTCTGTTAACCTTACCCCTCCGCTTATATATTTTCGATGCCTTTATTTACACTTACAAATTTATTTTAAACTTTATCCTTAACCCGTGCAACGCCGGATAAGGACAGCTAGTATTTTTATAAAAGAAAATATTTTGTATAAAACCACTATTTTTTAAATAATCAATAAGTATCGGGGCCAATGGTTACTTAATCAGGACACAATATACATATTATAAATTTAAAATATTTACGATCTAATATTAAAATAAATTAAAAATTTTTTGCAATAAGGATTTAGTTATTTAAAATATTTTATTTGCTATTAACTTTTTATCTAATTTCTAAATTTTTTAATTTATACAACTGTAATCCTATATAATGGTTCTTAACTAATCTTAGCTCTTGGTAATATGAAAAGAATTGTTTGTTTCCAAAAGATGTTGAAATGAGGTATTGATATAGATGAAAACAGGTATTGCTATTTAAATATCTTGAGTGCTTCTTACTTCTAATATTAACATTTCTGCAAGTTTTAACTACATAAAATGATTGCAAATTATTTTATAAACCCTTGATTTTTTCAAAATATTACCCTTATACTTGTTATTACATATGGAAAGTTGGTTGTTTTTATACTAGTACCTGTAGTTTTGTACTAGAAAAGTTTATTACTTTTATTATTTATTTTACTAATAGTATTATTTATCATTAGTATAGTAAGCTGGTTGATTATTCAATAAATATTTTTTTTAATACAAAGTGTTTTTGTTACAAAAATGTTATTTTGCTAGCATTGAAGATTATTAATATGAATTCAGTGCCCCCATCTTGGGAGCTGCTTTTAGCTAGTTCGAATTTACTGATTCAATATTAAAACTGAGTTGATGCAGTGGTTCGAGGATCATACCAGCATGTTAGTCCTTCATAGAATAAGCGTTTAGCTGGTCTAGCTCCAGTCTTTCTAGAGAAAAAAAAGATTTTTGAGTTAAGACGGGAGATATACAAAAATGAGTAAAGGATCTGGATAAACATTTAACCGGGCTTTTTTAAGATTCCATATACACAACGATAATAAATACATTGCCATTTTTAAATAGTAGCACGTTTCGTGAGCTGCAGTCTATCTGCAGTATAAATGAAGTGAAAAATGATTAAGACGTGACCCTCGACTCCTGGCTGCGGGGGAAGGGGAAGGTCGATTAAACGGGACGTGGACTTCCGGAAACGCTGGAAACAGGAGGGTTGAAGAATGATGGGCCACATTCACTTCCCGGGTGCTATCAACAAGCAACTCGCAACATACAAAATAATGGGATGTGTTTCTAGCGATCACCTTCTGCAGAACTGACAAGCAATAGAGATAAAAAAACGTTATTTACTTTTTCATTATGTAACAATCATTTATTTATTAAGTATGTATGTACAAATAGCACAAAATATACTTTGACATTTAGGTAAATATCTAATTTTTTACTGTGTTGTGTTGCTTGGTTGCTATACAATAATATTTTATGAACTGTTGACAAATTTCAAACGATTAGTAAAATCGTTTCATTGAAAAGTTGTTTAAGTAAAGACAGCAGATCAAATTCTTCACACTTTTATGATTGTAAATTGAGTAAACCGTGTGGAATAATATACACTTTCACAGCTTAGCATTTATATATTTTGTACATAGGTTGTTCTATCCACTCTGCCTGCCCCTGCCGACAATAATGTAATATGGTTTTCAATTTTTTTGTTTTTTTGTTTTTGTTGATTAATGTTAATGTTCTCAAGTTGTTAGGTTTAATTAAATGGTATTTTATTATAAATTTGATTTTTTATACACAAACATGGTGATACAAAGATATTATATTGATTACTTAATCAAACTTATAATATACATACCTGTTGATATTCGAATCATTCCCCTAAGTGAGTCCACAATACGTGTACTATTCAAAAAATCTTATTCACACGGTAATAAATTTATTTCAGTGGAGACGTATTTCTTTGAACATAATTTTGTCAAAAAAGATAACTTATTAAAGTGAAAATTTACCTCTGGCCGCGCCTTTTTACATAGATTATTTCCGCCTTGATGTATAGTCCATTCAGAGCACAGCTCCGTTAATCAAAAAACGTGTGCTCTGAATTTATCAGATATATCGCTGCCTATCAGGAATAAAGGCCTAACTCAAAAAATATAATTTTTTCATTTAAAAATTAAATGCGGATTTTTAATTATGTATTTAGAAAATCTCAAACATTTATTATCTCATTGGTTCACTTCTTTTAATAGATAAGTGGTATGTACCACCATCGAGTGAACATTATCCAAAATGTGTACACGTTAGCAACGACGTATAGCAATAACCTTAAGCGTACCCAGCGGGCACGGAGCGCACGCGGCTTTTTGTATAATGTTTCTTTAATCTAAAGAATGAATAAGATAAGAATGTAAGCATCTCTCCTCGGTTCTGGCCATGTCGACAGTTAGACGTACGCACTCCCGTAAACAAAGAAATGAATTTTTATAACTTATATTATTATTATGAATAAATTCAGTAAGTAGATTTTCTATCTATATATTACCTGTGTGCCGTACTGCTCGATCTTTAATAGAATAATGTTATAATACCTACTCACATACATCCAACACCGAAGGAAGTCCGAATGCTAGAGGCGGGTCCTGTTCGCACACGCCTGTACATTCTGTTATATTACTAAACACACGCACCTTTTACACTGGTGAGCCTATGTGGGAACTCTTTCATACATAACCCTTTACAATAAGATTGCTAAGGCTTTTAGAAACGCGACCTCCGAGATAATATCGTATATATAAAGCGCGAGGAGTTTATATGGCGCGATTTCCATGGTTGTGATAAGGTGCAGGTACGAGGGATCTTCCTCGGACTATCTTCCGTCAGGTCGAAGAGACCGAAACTTAGTCTTTACTCCGCCGTGGCTGGACACTTTCTGGACCCACTTCCGGTGGCCCAGAAAGCCATGTGTTTTCACGAATGACTTATTAAGGAGTCTTGAGAAGTCATCTCATTAGGAACCATTTATTTTATTTGATTAGACGCCTTACCAAAAAGCACTGGACCGCTATGATTAGGTATTTGTTGATCAGAATATTGAAAAATATTAATAACACCTAATATTTCAGCGATTTGTAGTCGTCAATACAAATATGTGACTGGTATTTGGTATCAATTATTGATTGAACAATAATTATTGTTTTTCTTCTTACAATTATGTCTCACAAAAAGTTACAGGTACTCTACAAATAGCGGAAATTATAAGTAATTTTGATAATTATATTTAATGAAATTTTAATAATAACATTTTTCAAAATTTATGTAGGTAAATGTTTTTCTGGTCATTGTTTTTCAAAGTTAACATGTCTAACTATTTTTCTTAACATTTCAAGACGTTGGTTATTATGTTTTTGATGCGCTATGTGTTATGTTTATGGTGCTCGACGAGCATCACAAACTTAAACATCCACCTTAACACCAAATGAATGAATATAGAATATTGAAGTTATTTATATGTCAGATATTTAAGAATAAATTAAACACTATGTTTTAAACCACTTTATTGCCATATATTTGTCAACTAGTTTCGGTTGGACTCAACCTTCTTCAGGACAATTATAATATAGATTGAAATGTTTATTTATATGTTTTATAACTTCGACTACTATTTACAGTATATTTTGTATATATAACATAATAATTTACATAACGGAATAATAGTTTTTTCGGTATTTCTTGGAGAAAAATGACAATAAATATAATAAATAAATGCCAATTAATATTAATATATAAATAATGGAAAATTTTGGAAATAAATAGATTTACATTGATCTCACAAATAAGTAAACAACGTTTAGCAATCTACAGAAAACTTTCAATGAGTGTCATTTGCGTATTTATTTCTTAGTTTTATACCAACCACCGAGTATTAAAGTATCGTATCGAGGAAAGCTCAATAATTTTGGACGAAATTATACCAGATGCGAAACACCGCCAATCGGCTACGTCCCCTTGCAATCCTAGTGGTTTCAAGCTTAATATATCAATTTAACTTCTATTACACCACCTAATCAAAAGGCTCGCTTTTCGAACATTACCCTTCCAGAAGGCCGCGCGAATGCTTCACACTTTAATTACTTGTCATCAGCTTAGTTAGAAAATGATGGCACGAGGACGGGGGGTGTTATTTGTTATCTCTGCGAATTAATCCGCATCCACAGAGTTGGCATCAATCTGGGCGGGCGGGGTGAGGTGCCCGCTCATTCGTCAACGACAACCCCGCGGAAGGCGGTGGAGGCCGCGCTGACTGAACGCCGGAACCCCGGTCGGCCGGAGCACTCGCCACACACGCTCAACGACCCCAGGACCCTAAATGCTTCAAAATATTTATTTATTTATAGTAGATACATAATAGTGTTTTTTTATAATAAATTAAATCAGTGTTATTACATTTTAATGACATATATTAGTTCAATTCAATTTCAATTCAATTCAATTTATTTCACGATAATATGTGCATGACAAACAAAATGTTTAAGGCATACATATTAGGGAGTATATATCAAAAATGAAAGTATTTAATAAATTAAAAATAACATAAAATCTGGTCAAAGGTGTAGGAGAATCCCGCTTCGGAAAACCCCCTCAGACACATGGAATATATCAATACCCAAAGCAATTTTGTTCAGCATAGCTGTGGCTCTTCCAACAGGCATAACTATCGGCAGGTTGGTCCTGTATATTGGAATGTGAAACAATCTATGCTGACGATGTCTAGTGTAATTATCAGGAACATACAAACCAATGCTCTGCATAATTTCAGGATTATCGATCATACCGCGCAACAATCGATAAAAATGTGTAATCAAATACACATTCCTTCTAGTCTCTAAACTATTGTAGCCAAGCATACCCTGGAGAAACTCGGTTGGGTAAAGCCAAGGATAATGCCCGTACTCTCTCATGTAGAGATATCTCATGTAGAGATAATTGTGTATTAGTCAATGGCTCGAGCTTATGGGAGGAGTATTTACAAGCCAACATAAAGTACAAAAGCAGAAATCATTTAGAAGTAATAATTTTTATTACACAAAAACCATTTGAGACATGTGTGCAATCAAGGATTAGACTTCTTTCTTAAACTGTTCGTATTTTGGAATGTTTCTTTCTTGAAATTTGTTTTGCGACAACAATGTATTATACCATTTTACTCCCAAGTATGTACGTATAGTGATGTTGTGCTATGGTGGTTCTTATTTCTATGTCTATTACTTATACGGTCTATGGGGTGGGATTTATTTATAAATTACTCTTTATAGATGGGGCATGGGGAATTAGTTTTGTATATTTTTGTGAGTGATGGTGTACATTAAATTCTTGAAATATATTTACAGTAGGGTAGACATAAGGTTTTTGGAGAATCATTCTAATAATTATTATTTGTATTATGATTAACCCAGCGTGAATGAGGTGAGAAACTGTTACACCAGCTATGAGGTGGGTATGAGATACCCGAAATTTTACTGCCAAATTTTTGATACTATAATTGTGTATTAAGTATTTTTTACTTGGGATATTAATAATAGATAGTATCTCTTCAACAATATGAGTAAATGAAATGCTTTGTTTATGGTTGAAATCAGTTTTTTATTATTTAAATAGCAAAGTTTCCATATTTTCATTGTAAAAGTACAATGTTTGGTAGTTTAACATTTTTTCGTATAAAATTCTAAAAAAATTACAACTTCTTTGGTTTTTCAACATAACTATAATATCTTCTAATTATAAAAGTAAAACATATATATATATTTAAACTCGCGCTTTCTGTTATTTGCGGATGACTTAAAGCTTTTCTTAAAGGTGTCAACTTTGGACGATTTTCATCTTCTCCAAACAGATATATCAAATATATGTGAATGGGGAAGACGAAATAAACTTTTGTTTAATGTTTCCAAGTGTTCGGTTACATCCTTCACTAGGGCCCAAAAAACTCTATTTTTTCGCTACAAAATGAACGACCAAAATCTGACAAGAACATCGAATGTTAAAGATCTAGGTGTTAAATTTGTAAGCAGCCTGACATTTCATGATCACATAGAGACGATCAGTGGTAATGCTCTGAGAATGTTAGGATTTGTTCTGCGTACTGCCAGGGTTTTCGAGAATACCCGCGTACTGAGAACTCTTTACAACTCCTTGGTGCGGAGTAGACTCGAGAGTGGCTCGATGATCTGGGGGCCACATGAGAGCAAGTACTCTCTTATGGTGGAGAAAGTCCAAAAGAAGTTTCTGAGATATCTCTACATGAGAGAGTACGGGCATTATCCTTGGCTTTACCCAACCGAGTTTCTCCAGGGTATGCTTGGCTACAATAGTTTAGAGACTAGAAGGAATGTGTATTTGATTACACACTTTTATCGATTGTTGCGCGGTATGATCGACAATACTGAAATTATGCAGAGCATTGGTTTGTATGTTCCTGATAATTACCTTAGACATCGTCAGCATAGATTGTTTCACATTCCAATATACAGGACCAACCTGCCGATGGTTATGCCTGTTGGAAAAGCTACAGCTATGCTGAACAAGATCGCTTTGGATATTGATATATTCCATGTGTCTGAGGGGGTTTTCCGAAGCAGGATTCTCCTACACCTTTGACCAGATTATACAGGTCACTTCTAATTGTTTAAAAATTGTTTAATAATAAATTAGTATTTTAATACACAATATGTATATGTGTGTGTATGTATGTATGTATATGTATATGTGTATGTATGTATACATATGTGTATATGGATGTGTATGTATGTGTGTATATGTGTATTTTTAGATGTAAGTTAATAATATGTATGCATTGAACAGAATGTTTGTAATGTACATATTATGTAATAAATAAAAATTGAAATTGAAATTGAAATTGAAAAAAATATATATATAAATAACTATAACTCATAAACTTACTGTCAACAAAAAACTGTAACAACGACCACGATGTCGGGTGTGACGTACCCGAGTCACATTTGCGCACGTGTATCTCCCGCTGATGCCGCACTATGGAAAATTGAGGCCTTTTCGAGTTCAAAAGTTAAAAACTCTTTTATTTCTAAAGGTGTTTTCATAAAATTTTACTAACATATAATATATTCTATATAGCTTAAAATGGATATAATTTTATTTTAAACACTTTTTTTTATATTAATACAGTTTAATATATCAAAAAATGGTCTTTTATCACATTTTTCTTAATAACTTCGTAATTAGCAAATAGCATTAAAGCTTTTATACCAGAAAGTAAAACAAACAAAAATATAACAGTAAGGTATATCTAATAAATGTAGGTATATTAAAAATCTAAAGATATTTCAAATAGTAATTTGTACATGTCTACATAATATGTAGGTACAAAGCAAAAATATGGGAATCCAATTTTATAAAAATTGCTTTTGTTTTTTGAAAACCATATTTTTTTCGTAAAATAAAAATATGAGTGCACTAGTTAAGATTTTACGAATTCGAAAGAAAGTGATCTATTTTTAAATATTACGATCACGAGGTCCGGCAACAACAACAACAACATAATACCTCTTCCACATTATTGAAAGCTACCAAATTTATCGATTGGGGAAATTTTTTAAAAATAATTCAAGGCTAAAATATACATAAACAAAAATAAATGAAATCCACAAATCACTTTAATGACAATATTATTTTATTTAGATCATGAGAAAATACTACTGATGTCTCTAGCATAGTCCCTTCAAATAAACGAAAGCTTTTCAGATTTGGAAAGTGTATGGAACTTTTGATCAAAATCTTGATAATGTGTGGATGTTCTTACGATGGAATTGGTGAACATTGATTGCATCGTGTAGAGTGACCACTTAAGTCAGCTCATACGGGTTGCAAGCCCCGGGCCATCCTATAAAAATTCTTCCATACATGTAGTCTCATATGTGTAGTTTCGTCTCTGTGAGACTTCTATAATATATCTTAATTGATTCTAACGACGTTTGTAACTCAGATACATATGTATGTACATCATTAATTAGTAATTAAGAGATAACTTGGAATAAACCAGTTCTTTAAAAATCAACATGTCTTCAAATCGAGTTAAACTTAATCAAAACAAAAACTTGTTACAAAGTACACCAAGAAGTATAACTTTTTATTCGAAACCAAAAACCTTGTTGTTCATTTTCCGGAACAGCATGTTGAATTTTTCCGTTTCCGCCAGTTTCTACGACGTGACGTTAAACAAAATAAATATTTCAACTTTTTATTCGTCTAAAAATATGGGTCCCAGGTACCCACCCGGACCGCAAATATGGAAATATATTCAGACTCTACGACTTAATCTAAAGAAAACGGTTCCATTGCGTAACAACATTCCAAAACCTAAAGATGGAAATACTTACCCCCTCTTTGTGTAGTGTCTCCGGTTCGTGCGGACTACCACATAGCCCTAGAACTTTCAATCTAAATTCAGTTTTGACAATTCCCACTTGAGGCGGATCCGTGACGTAATAAAACTCCCGAATAATGTCGTCATTTGTGTTATATTAGCGCGCGAATCCTGCCACGGCATCTTAATTTCATCATTTTTAAACATGACACCGGCTAAGCAGGAAATTGTGGTAGTCAGTGGATAAGTTTCACTTTGGTAGGCTCGTAAGAAATTTGAGAAATTAAATCCTTTAGTAAATATTCTTTTACACAAAAGTGTTTTTTCATTTAATCAGCATGTAATGCTAACGTCGCCCCATGACATGACTGACACAATATGTGAATCTATTTAGATACCTTATAAATTAATAAAAAATGTCAAATCAAGGACATAACCCTTAGAGTGACATTAATACGATGTATTTTGACAGAATATAAACATTGTTGATAAGTTTATATAATGAGTCTTCATTATGCTGGCACTTACCTAATATCAGTATTCTCATTTCAAGAATTTAAAATAAAAAATTATGCAGGTTTATTTATTTTTATTTGTTATTTTATTTATTCGAATTGAAGCTTAGAATACCTGAAGATGTTTTACAAAGAAAAAGATTAAAACATTTCAATCATATTTGCTCCATACATCCATACACTTACAATAATATCTGTAAAATTACTTACTTAAAGGTGATGTGTTTAGTGTGTATATGTGTGTGTGTATGTGCGTTGTACGTTGGTTTAAAGCCTATAAATTCATTATTTTAAGTTTTTGCCTAAGAATATACTTTGTGTCTGCGAATAAGTCTTTGCCAAGGGAATTCTCGTATTGCAAGAATCTATATATTAATTACGCTAACCAATGTCGCCTGTCTCCGGACAAACAAAAATAAATGGCGAAATCGTATAAAGTAGCGAGAAGTATGGATTGTTTTAAAATACATACAGATAACATTAAACGTGTAGAAATATTATACACGTAAAATAAAAATGGTCACTTATAAAAATAATGTACTTAATATTTGCACACGTTTATTAATTTTTGACATACCTACATATTTGTGTTTCAAAATTGTTTGTAAATTTCGCCATATCTTTT
The DNA here is from genome assembly GCA_016648135.1 of Agrypnia vestita. Classification (NCBI taxonomy): domain Eukaryota; kingdom Metazoa; phylum Arthropoda; class Insecta; order Trichoptera; family Phryganeidae; genus Agrypnia; species Agrypnia vestita. Next base: position 35,082 of record JADDOH010012969.1, read on the forward strand.
TTTGATTATGTAAACCCAGCCATAACCCAGCTATCACTGCTGTTGGTTCGACCGTTCGTCACCATTTTCGAGCGATGACAGCTATTTACGTTTTCTCTTTAAACTATTTATCGCGTTAAAAAGCTACATTTAGTTAGAAAAATGTTATATCATAGTGAATGAAATGGATCAAGACGCGGATTTTAGATTACGGAGCAGTTCATAATTATGTATGATATTTAACTGTCATATTCATGTCTTTCAGGTTAGAATTTTGTGTTTCGGAAGTGATAATTTATATTTTATTTATTATTAAGTTAATATTAAATATTTATTTTGTTCTATATTTTTGAATTTGTCACCTTAATTGTATCGACGGGAATATAGCATTTCGCGAGGAAACAAACAATTACATATGTTTTTTTTTCAATTGATTCAGCTACATTGTAGATTGACGTTTTTAAAATATTGATTGTATTACTTGTATGTATCTACTTATATAATTGATTGTATTTACTTATATTATTTGATTTCCATCTTCAGGAAAGGTTTTTCCGAAACATGTAGGTGTAATTAATCAAATAATATAAGTAGATACATACAAATATTACAATAAATATTTTAACTACATACGTTACTATAATAATTCACAGTTACATATTTTGTGCCATAGTTTTATTAACGAATGGACCATTTATACTATTTTTTTATGAATATTTTTAATATGAATTATTTCATTCTTATCACAAGTGCATTTCACCGTTCCGCCTGCAAGTGGGTTAGTCATTTTTACTCCTTTTCTTTCAACTCGTAGCGTCTACTTGTCTGCTTGTTTGACGAAAAAACTTTGGATCGATTTTTAACCCTTTTCCCGTGATCTAATCGAGCTGAAACTTTGCAGGTAGACTCGCGGCGACGATAAAATGATGTAACAATTTTTTTAAAATTATTTATTTTTCAAAATTTACATACAAATGAGGAAACAGCCCGACGCGTAGAGAAGGTGCGATCTCTGTTTCACCTAGTCTGACTCGAGCGATGGGTCCGATCAGTCGGTTATATGTTGATAGAATATCAAATTGGAAACAATACAAAAGAGAAAGGGAGTATAATAAAAACTTGCTTTTTATGGGTTAGTTTTTTTAAGGATAAAATCAAGCAGACAATAGAAAATTATTGTACTTCGTCCTCTCTTTCGAAACGTTTTAATTATGTGATATGCTACGTTATGTAAGTATTAAAGCGGGACGGCGTCCTACAAGGACAACTTCTCCTTTCTCTTCAGAAAGTAGTTCTTCTGCAATATTGTTACAATCTGTGCCCTTTATAATATAAATATATGGAAACATACCCGGCTATCATACTAACGCCAGAGTGAGTTGTTCAGGGATGACTTTGTGTTTTTTTCGAAGTTTGCTACAGCTAATTGTTGCGAATCCTGCGTGAAACTTGCGTCGCGGTGCCTTTTGGAAGGAAGCGCGTCTGTAGCATTCGGATACGATGACTTCAGTCGCAAGAGCCACTCTGAGTCATATGCAGGACGATAACTTGAATTTGTAGATTTAAAATGATTTGCCAACTTTCCATCATCATCATTAACTGTTTTATATCTACTACTGGATGTAGGCCTCCCCCTTTTCTCTGCCAATTATTATTTGCTGCACCGTACTGATGATTTCATCGGTCTAACGGGTACCACTGCATTCATCCAGCGATTGTCCATCCACCCGTGATGTGGTCTGCCCACCGTCCCTATATTTTGCATTTGTAGAACTTTTTGAACTTCTTTTTTATTGAATAAGTGCCATGCTCGAGCTCTGTAGACATGCATTAATTGAGCACTTTTTGTTTATAAAACAAAAAGTGCTCAATTAATGCATGTCTATAGAATGGGTATAACCCAGTACAAGATTTTTCTTAAAATCATATTCAGTGTCCAAGCTCTTATGTTTCCTGTAGTAGATTACCCGGCATTTTTGAATTCTTAAATAATCGCGCCATACCAACACCCCCCTCCCCCTAATTAATTCACCCTGCGGGTGGCGTGGAGGGAGGCTCTTACGTGGGCTAATGACAAAAAGAAACAGAAATAATGAAAGAAGTTGATTAAATATTTTAAATGTGGAAATATTCTCGAGAAGGACTTTCTTAATTAAACACTCTTTATTGTCAAGCACAGACGCTTTGACGAGGATCAAGAAACTTAAAAATTGTTTGATTTGAAGGGTCAAGCTAAAACTCTTTACTTTAAGAAAACAACCAACAGAGTTATATGAGATCCGTTGTAGCGGGTTAGGGAGGCGCGACGTTCACTCCACTTAGTGCGCTAATCAACGCAAAAAAGCCGTCTTAAGGAAAAAAGAGACGTTCTTATTAAACCATTAAGTATTCCTTACTTTAGGAATGTCACAAAAAATTTAATAACACTTAACATAATATCTTTTGTTCATAATGTACCTATTATAATATACAGACTTTTATATTTGATTTATTAATGTATGTATTTCAAGGACAATTATAATATAACAAATGAAACAAATAACTTCAAAAATAAACACAATAATCTCTATATCTATATATAAGATATAGATAAATATAAGACTGTATGTCTATATATCTGCTTTCTATATAGTAACTGTATTGTTTGAGCGCTCATAGCCAAATAACAAATTACTGTAAGAATCCCATGTACAACATACCCACCGATAGGTACATAATTTATAATCCATTTTAAATTATATTGAATGCCACCCATACCAAATTTTGCATATTTATTATTTAGGACCTTGCACTTAACATCAATGCAAACTTCTTGTTTAAGGCTCGATTTTAATTCGTTTAATAAATTAGTGCAAACTCCACGTAGCCTTTTGTCTTAATCATCCCTGCTGCCTACATACATCTTACACAATAATCTCATACACTTTGCGATACGCTTAAGCATAATGGCATAGTGGGGATTAAAGACAACCGAATTCTCATTCATTCTTCTTTTTGATACGCATTTATCATCTAGCATCCAATACGCAACAATACATCATACTTACTCCAAATTGATTCTTATTATCACGTGCTGGTAGGTACATTAAATTAACGGCAATCGGTTTCAATCAATAAATAATTATTTTAATCAGAAACGAAAGAAAGATAATTTTTTTATCGCGATGCCACTTCACTGTACCCTTACGTCAATAATCCATTTCACAACTACACAAAGCATACTTCTACCACTTCATATGAAGATGACAAATGAACAAAGACATTTCCTTTACTTAGCACTCAAACTTTATAATAATTAAGACTCCAACCCGTACCAAATTCCATCACCTTCGTTATTCAAATAGAGAAGGGAAAAAGAGATAAAGTTGTTGAAAGGCTGAGAAACAACGAGGAAGAGTTGTTCTAGTGCTTGTACACCAAAGTTTTTTGAAAGGGAAGAAGAATACTAAGTTATTGTGCTGCCTCTTCCTGTATAAGCATTCGTGCATTATTTAATTTTTATTTTTATATTTTGAGTATCCTTAACCCTAGGAGCCTAATTTATGTCATTTTGACGTACACTCAAAAGCATATTTGCGATCTCTGTCGCACGCTTGTTTTGATCGCCGCGACCTTTCGAACCACCTTAGTAGCCGTCGAAAGCTATCTGGAGGCGACTGTGTCACCTCAGTAATTATCACCATTTAATAGTAATCGCAATGTTGTACGTCAATTTGACGTATGATTGGGCTTTACCGAGAGATGTTTTTATGGGATTGAACGTTGTATTTTGTTTTATTACTAATACTAAACATTATTATTAGGTCCAAGGACAAGATGGCGTGCTCTTTAACAGCTAAATGTGGAACAATGTGGAACACGTAGCACCCATTTTAGATAATTATGATTATTATTCCCTTTGTTTCACTGCGATGGTCGAGGAAATCAACGATCACTTCACAGATCTTCCAATCTGAGCACTTAATAAACAGTCTGTTGTGAAAACATGACAATTCTTCTGAAATTTTACATAGGCCATGCGAGTACAAAGCTGTCTCTGAAATCAGATTCACACTTGTGATCGTATAAATCGCTTTGTCTAACTTGGTTACACTGTCTAAATTGGTAGGCAGGCAGTAATGACAGAAATGCGCATTTACATAATTAAATTAATTTATTAGAGAAAGGTTACAGGGTTATTTAGAAAATTCATTAAAATGGCCCGTGGAATTCAGGGCTCGTAGCAAACGTTGATCTCTGATAGGGTGAAGGAAAGAAAGTGAAGAGCTCGGACGCGTGCGGCGAGCGCGGCGGCTGCTGACTGCGTTTTGGTGGGCGCGCTGCGTCTCCCAGAGTTGCTCACTGCTATGGCGAAATGACTCAAACCATTCAGATAAATACATCTATACCTATAAAACTCAATGTCTGTCTGTCTGTTCTCTATACAAATCCACACCGTTTGTCCGATTCGATTCAAATTTTGCATACTTATGCTTTAGGACGCGGCGGGTAACATATGCAACATTTCCCCCCTATTCTCATACCCCTTCCCCTCCCCTTGACTTATTTTCGATGCAAATCTGTACCGTTTGACCGATCGGACGATCAAAATTTGGAAACTTATTCATTAAGACTCGGCGGATAACAAAGGCAATATTTTCCCCCTATTCTCATGACCGATCGGACTCAAAATTTGGAAACTTATTCTTCAGGACTTGGCAGATACATGTGTGACATTTCCTGTCTATTATTTTACCCCATCCCCTCCCCCTGATTATTTTCGATGCAAATCTATACCGTTCGACCGATCGGACTCAAAATTTGTAAACCTATTCCTTTGGACCCCGCGGCAACGTTCCCTCTAATTTTTCTATTCTGTGTGCGGATCTTCGTCGCATCTGTGCAGTGGCGGTGCGATAAATTTACATCCCCCCCTCCATAAACACACATACAATTTTTCATTAAAATGTTTATTTTTAGGATATTTATTAATCACAGTGATCTTATATAATAACAATACTAACAAAGATAATTTTTGAAATAAATAAAAAAGATAATAAAGGAAAAAAATATTCGTTGATATAATATATAAAATACAAAACTTGTAGAATTTTCTTTTATTTATATTGAATCTATATACTTGTATATAGTGTTTTTTTTTTAATAAATATTTATAAAAATGTAGTTTTTTCACTTTTATTCAAAATTATTCTCATTAAATTTTCAACTACGTAAAAAATCTTTCTTCGAATTTTGTCGCATTTATATTGTACCTACTTTTCATATTTGCTTCGGAACATATGATGCATTGACATTTCACCAATTCTTACTTTTTGTAAATGCATTGAAGATGGCATTATTGTTTCGACGATTTCAGAGAGCCATTCCAGTTTAAATTTATCGCAGGATTTCTTCTCAATGGTCGCAATATATTAATGGTAGAAATATCATATCCACTATTTTTCGAAATTTTAAGGGGATAAGATTTAAATAATTAATAGGTAAAATTGTACTATTCGACTCATTTCTCCGAAAGTGTGCGAAAGAATTGCGCATGTATTGTTTCATGCATTCGAGCAAAACTAAAATCTGGCAAAGGAAACTTTCTTTTATAATATTGACTGCGGAGGGTAAAGAATGTGTGCGGAGACATTTTGATAGGTGTGCGCGCGCACACCTTACAGGGAACATTGCCCCGCGGGTAACAAAAGTGACATTTCCTCCTTCCTCTTTTACCTTTTACCCTCCCCCTGATATATTTTCGATGCAAATCTATACCGTTCGAATCAAACCTTTGTTTAGCCCCACAAATTTATTTTCAACTTAATCCTTAACCCGTGCAACGCCGGGTATGAACAGCTATTAAACATATAAGGTGCATTAAAGAAGTATTAATATGGAAAAAATTAAATTAATACCTACCTTTAATAAAAATATTTCAAATTATATTATTAACTTATATATATAAATAAGGTTTACATAGCGTGACCCAATAGATATTACACTGACATATCACAACGAGGGTTCCGAGTTCGATTCCTGGTAAGGTCAAAATACGTATGTGATTTACTCAATTCTGGGTTCAATTCCTAGTGAGGTCACAATACATATGTGATTAACTCATCTGTGTATAGTTTTCTGGGATATTCTGCCGTGTGTGTGTGACCTCTCTGGCCAACGTTTCGGATCCCATTGCAGGGTCCATCATCAGGGCTGATGTGATGAGTGAGTGTTGAAGTGTAGGTTAAGTATTACCTTGCAATACCGTACCGAAGTCAGGGTGTCTCCAAGTTTGTGTTATGTTAAATACTGGATTGCAGTACCGTGTCGAAAGCAAGGTGTGTGTCTTCTTGTAGTGTTTTATATATCTACTAACGGATGTCGGACTGTGCGGATCGTCTATTTGATTTATCCTGCAGCGCCGGATACCACGATGTTCTTAACTTAAGACCGTCATCCCTATTAATGTTTACCGGGTGCTTGTATATTTCGATTGCTTCTTTGACCAGGCGCGTGTGGTGACTTTTGGGCTTTCCTAAGATTTTTGGCTCAAATGAAAAATGGTGGCCCGTATCTAGAAAGTGCTCAGCCAATGCCGATTTTTCCGGGTGACCGAGTTTGCATGCTCTTTTATGCTCATCAACCCTCTTTGAAATCGTGCGTGCTGTTTGTCCCACATACACTTTGTCGCAATTTTGACAATCGAGCCTATAAACACCGTCGGTCTCAAGGGGATCCCGATCCTTCGCTGGTCTTAAGAGGTCCTTAACCTTGTTGTTTGTGCCGAACACTGTCTTAATATTCTGTTTCTTGAGCGCTTTGGCAATCCTGTCTGTTACATTATGGATATAAGGCAAGAAAGCAATCCCTTTGATCTCAGCTTCTGTGTTTTTCTCGGAGCTGTTAGATTTGGCTCTTATGATGTGCCGTATCTGCCGTCTTTGGTATCCATTGCTTTCTAGCGCGTCGCTCAGTGTACGGATCTCCTCCTGCAGATGTTCTTCTTGGCATATTCGTTTAGCTCTCGTAGCTAAGGTATTAATTAGACCTCTCTTCTGCGCTGGGTGGTGGTGGGAATCTGCATGCAAGTAGCGGTTCGTATGGGTCGGCTTCCTGTAGACCCTGTGCCCGAGACTACCATCTGTGTTCCTTTTCACTTCTACATCCAGAAATGGTAGTTTATTTTCTTTTTCTATCTCCATGGTGAATTTTAATTTCTTGTGCAGCGTGTTGAGGTGTTCGAGAAAGTCCTGTAATTTTTCTTTCCCGTGAGGCCAGATTGCAAACACGTCATCAACATACCTCCACCAAACCTTGGGGATCAAAGTTGCTGTGTCAAGAGCCGTTTCTTCGAATTTCTCCATTACGAAGTTTGCAATTACTGGGGAAAGTGGGTTTCCCATTGCTACACCTTCCACTTGTTGGAAAAGTTCACCCTGAAATGAAAAGTATCCACTTGTTAGGCAGTGTCGAAAAAGTGCGCACATGTCTTCCTCATAGACTTCTTCCAAAAGACTCATAGCATCGTCCACAGGCACATTTGTGAAGAGAGATATAACGTCAAAACTGACTAGTATATCATCACTTTCTATCTTCACGTTTTTCAGCATTTTAACAAAATGTTCGGAGTCCTTCACCCACGAAGATGTCTTTCCGGTCTGCTTCTGTAAGAGACTGGCCAAGTGTTGCGACAACTTATATGTCGGCGCTCCTATTGCGCTCACAATCGGTCTTAACGGAACTCCATCCTTGTGAATCTTAGGCAGTCCGTACATC
>JADDOH010012970.1:0-41700 GCA_016648135.1 Agrypnia vestita
AATCAATTGTAGATTTTCTCATTAGCGACATCTGTGGGGATTTAGGGGAATCAAAATGGCTTTGTACAGGCCGCATGCAAAAAGCGCTTACAACTCATATATGAAAGCTTCACGCAATTTGAACATATATACAACTTCCAAAAAATGAATAAGCATGGTATATTCTATCATGGGTGGAAATGGCGAATGTTACAATTGTGTAAAGTGATCACTTAAGCCAACCAATAAAAAGACAGGTCATAAGTCCTGTTACACCCAAATGACTTCTATACCTACTTTCCCATAATTAATACAGTTTCGTCTCTGTGAGATATCTATAATATACATTAATTCAAAAAATATTGCTGAATTTCTAATGGATGGAATTTATAACCATCAGTTGAATCAAAACTTTTTCGTCTTCTTTTAGCGAATTGGTTTATTGCGTGTGAGATGAATAAGATTATGTGTTGTAAGATGATGAGAGAATACGTAAGAAACGCAATATCATGTGGCACGGACACAGAGGCATTCTAATGTTTTATGTTGAGTGCGCGTTCACTGTATGAGTGACAAGCAAATGCGGGATAGCTGAAGAGATGACGGACGGAATCGCCACCACCGCACGTGGGTTGGGATTAGGAAAGAAATATTAGGTCCTTACATATGAAATTGGCGTTTAGTATGGGAGGAACATAAAGCCGATTTTTTTTTTATTATAATATATTTATTTAATCAAAGTATTGTACCATTGCTATCCATGCACTTTTGCCATCTCATAGGTAGTTCATCGATCCCTTTACTAAAAAAACCATTCGGACGGGAATCAATAAAATCTTTGAAGGCGGTTTGGACTGCCCCATCGGAGTTGAATTTTTTCCTTTGCAAGAAGTTATCCAAATTTCGAAAAAAAATGGTAATCTGTTGGGGCAAGGTCCGGAGAGTAAGGTGGATGTCTTAGACATTCCAATTTAAGCTCCTCTAATTTTGATGTAGCCGTCTGTGTGACCCTTACGTTGCCGTCTTTGTGGTCTAGCGTTATCATGAAGCAGCAGTGGCCTAGAGCGATTAGACAGCCTCGGTTGTTTAGCAGCTAGCTTTTCCATCATGGTTTGCAGTTGCTGACATAGACATCTGCCGTAATCGTCTGGCCAGATTTAAGAAAGCTGTAGTGAACGACACCAGCACTAGTCCACCAAACGCTCACAAGTAACTTTTTTGGAGTCAATTTTCGCTTGGGGCATGGTTTGGATGGTTCGGCAGGGTTCAGCCATTGCGATGAGCGCTTCCGATTATCGTACAGGATCCACTTTTCATCACAGGTAATGATTCGATTTAAAATCCCTTCATTATTGTGCCGGTTGAGTAATGAAACGCAGCAGTCAACGCGCGTTTGTTGATTTGCTTCACTCAATTCGTGAGGTACCCACCTTTCAAGCTTTTTCACCTTACCAATTGGCTTCAAGTGGATTAAAACAGTTTTATCACTAACACCGCAGCCTGCAGCTAACTCGGATGTGGTTTGCGATGGATCCGCTTCCACAATAGCCTTCAATTCTTCATTATCGACTTTGGTCTCCGGCCGTCCACGGGGCTTGTTCTGCAGGTCGAAATTTCCAGAACGAAAACGTTGGAACCAAAAACGCACTGTGTTTTCTTTTGCGGCACCGTCGCCATACACATCATTAATCCTTCGAGCCGTTTCTGCAGCACTGATGCCACGGTGGAACTCGTACTCGTAAATAACGCGATATTTCAAGTTTTTCATTTTGTAAACTGAGTGACGCAAAGAAAAAAACAATTGAGGAAAAAACAAATGAATTATAATTTTCAAAACACAAATACATGAGTAAATAGCTGTATAAATTTGTATTTGGAATTCCTAACCAAAGAGAAGATATTTGAGATCAAATTTGTCAGTACGGCAAAACGCCAATTTCATATGTAAGGACCTAATATTTATCTTCGTAATCTTCGCCGATTACGATTGATATTCTGACACCCGAGATACACTAGGCCACAACTAACCACGTACATAGCTGACAAATTGTACTTGCAGCAATTTCACAGGATATCGAGCGCAGATCCTATTTCCAATTCTCCCGGCTTCGTCGAATCCGGAACAGATCGATCTGTCTCTTTCGAAAGGCTTATGTGAACTGATGGGTTCGGATATCACACGAAAAATAGAATGTCAGTTCTCAAAGGACAGGCTTTCCAACAGTCACTGGGGGGATTTTTCAAAAGTTTAAATCCTGGCTAGCGGTTGGCGCAGAATACATCGGATGTCAGTTTCGACCAATCAAAATCGTTTACAACACACAATGTTAAATTATACTCACGAAACAAACGCTAGTTTATTGGTGTAATGTTATAAAGGGTTTTTTGTGTCGGCTGCGGCTGTCGGCAGAAGAGTGTTCTTACAAGAGGGCAACACATCGGGCTTCTGATTAGTTGAATTGGCTGAAATGGATCAAACTAACCTACATAATTATTATTTATTTATTCATAATACACGCCCAGAATGGGGCTTTTACATAATAATACACGTCAAGAATGACGGTACTTTTACATGCCGGTTCCTAAAGAATAAGTGTTTACTTATTTATAGCCCACATCCATGAAATAGTAATAAAAACTTTTTATCAAAATATTTGAACATTTTTTTACGTTTCCCCTGCCGGCAGTTAAATGCACTATTCTCAACCCTGGCGATTGGGCGGAATATGAAATGGTTCGCGTCTTTGCTAAGTTCTATATGTACTGTATTTTCGACGGGTAATACAGGCTCGGCGATAGCAACATCGCTATAGCAACAAGCGGCCCTCGTAGCGCAGTGGATATGACACTGATTTCTTACACCGAGGGTTCTGGGTTCAATTTAATCTTTGTGATTTACTCAAACCTGGGTGTTGTGATGTATTTCGCTTCTGTAATTGGGCCTCCTAGCCTGTTGAAGCGTAAAAAAAAAACATCGTTGCCGATTTCAGGTTTGCTGGCCCAGGGTTCAAGCCAAGGGTTTAATTTCGTTTTGTTAGCCGTGAATTCGAACGAAATTACGGACGTTACACGAAGTTACGGGAACAACGGACAGACAACGAAATGCCCTGTTTGTACCATACAATTATTTTCGAAATAGAGGTTACGCGTTATTTCATGTCCCAAAATGCAGAACGGATGCAATGAAGAAGCACATCATAACGCAACTTCTAAATGAACTGAGCGATCATGTCGATGTATTTAATGATAACATTGAAAGCATCAAACGGCGGATCACCTCCATATAGGTAATCAGTCCAAGGTATAACTTGCATTGTAAATGGAGCGATCTGTATTGCAAAAAAAATGTTTTGATAAAACTTAAAGTAGCATAGCTATCTAAGTACATAGGAATGAAATCAGAACAAATTAAATAACATCAACAATATAAATAGAAAGTAGTAAAAAGTAAAATATGATGATGATGATGAGGATGAAAATGATTAAAAAATTCAACAAGATTAATAGATCAAATACATACATAGACAAACAATAAAATAGAAGATTAGTACATTGTATGTGTCTTTTGAATATGTAAAGTTTTCGCACATTAAATATAACAACAGAGCTGTATTGATTACCTATTGAAAAAAAACGTTTATTAAATATTCGTCATTTCGCGATTGGATCAATGACAAATATTGAGTTTCTTCTTCAACTATAGCAAAACTAGTTTGTGGTGACATAATTATAATTTATATAAAATAACTTTGTATTACTTTTTTATTGAAAAAAATTCAACATATTTCGAAGTCAATGGCTTCTTCGTCTGGATAGCAAAAATAAAATTGAAAAATCGAAAATTAGAATTTTAAATTTTATTTTTGTTATCCTGACGAAGAAGCCATTGGCTTCGAAACATGTTGATTTTTTTAAATAAAAAAGTAGTGTTTACAAAATTATTTTATATAAATTATAAATATTGAGGGTCCACTGTAGTCGTATTGACTAACAAATCAGTTAATAATAATTCGTATACCTAACAAAAAGTCTTATAAAAGAGTGTCATAATTTAAGTTTTGAGACAATAAATATGGATTACATCAATAAAGAAATAAATAAAAAGCTAATGTACTGTACAAAGCTAAACTTCGAGCCTCATAAGTCGTAACTCAAAAGCAAAAATATCGACGTCGTAACTGTTTTGTCGTGTTGAAAAGAATTTTTTCTGGAAACTATTGCGAAATTCCAGAGATGAGACAATAATGCCTTACGGAAATGTCAAAAGGATCTTCGGAATTCCATCTGGCCAGGTAATACTGTCTCGCAGTTCCCGGGAGCCTTATCCGCTTCTAGCTACTACGAGGCGCGCGCGGAAGGTTAGCAGAACCCTTATTTTATATTTATTTAAGAGAGAAACGGCGAAAAATTTATTGAAAAAATCAGAAGAGAAAGACAAAGAACAACTATTCTAGAAATCATAAGAAAGACTCTAAAATCAACCTCGATAATGCTTAAATTTCAAAAGCAACCTAATCCATTGACGGATTTCAAAATGCATGATTAAATCCATTTTAAATCCTGAAATAACTCACGAAATATACAAATTTCCTTTACGTTATGTTATTTTAACGTTTTATTTTTCATTCCTTATTCCATTACTATTTCTTCCATCTTATTCAAATAAACAAGATGTAAAAGAAATTTCTTTTATTTTCCAAAAAAAAATATTTTTGGCGATAGGTAGGTTTTGATATTTAACTGCTTACTTATTTCAAAGATATCCACAAAGATCAAAGAAGTTAAATTTACAAAGAATTTGAGGAACCAGTTGAATGCTATAGATTAAATAAGAAAGATGAAAGTCCATGCAATTGATTTTTGAATTTTGAAGGGTAGGCCATAAGTATGGCGGTACGCACTCTTTGTGGCTACGAGAGGAACGAATGAAATCGCTGGAAATTAAATAAAGATTTATTAATTACTGATTATTTAACTATTCAAAGTACAAAGTAACTTAACACTATTAAACTTAACGCTAAATTTAATAACACTATAGATAAATAAATATGGTCATGGTCATAGTCTTGGTCATGGTATTGATCATGATCATGGTTATGGTCATGGCGATGGTCATGGTTACGGTCATGGTTATGGTTTTAAACTGGTTAAGAACATAGATTTTTCGCTTATTTATCGCTCTGATTGGCTAACCCGGCCCTCACAGCTTGTTACCGACTTCACAGTATTTTCGCCCGTCAAACGCGACTACTTTCTCTCTACCGCCGCAGCCGGCACTCCTATTTATGTCTGAAAATACTAGTACTTCGTACTTTCTAGTATTTAGGGGAAGATTCTCGTGGCTTCCAGGCTTTTCTAGGTGTTTCTCGAATGTTTCAGACATTTCTCGAAGGTGGTAGATCATCCAAGGCCGTTTTATTTATTTCGATAGTGTTGTGACAAGTGATTACTATTTCAGTATATTAAGTTTTGGGTCAAATCAATTCGGTTTTCCGAGCGCCCCTCTCGCCTTGTGCAGTCGCCATGAATCACCTCCGGCGACACAATCCCCCGCCCGAGCACCGGCAGAGCCTCCCACCCCCGCCCTGCGCGCGTTATCTATGGCCGGCCAATAAAAGTGAGGTTATAAATTCGGATTTGGGAAAACAATATCTTCCCGGGCGGCTCGTAAATCATTCGGTTTGGCTTTTGTGCAGAGTGCAGCAAAAGGCGGAGTGAAATATGATCCACCACTGGCCGACGGCCGGTAATAGCCATTCTGCTTCCCTGGGGGTATCTAGAGCACTCGGGTAAATCGACAACAACATTACCTAACGGTGCTTGGGATGCACCGCAATATAATTTTATATGGCCCTATTTGCCAACCAAAACTAAAGCCATGTATTCACTAGGGGACAAATCGCGAAACATTCCGCTCGGCATGTCGCATCAACATCTACGCTCATGTTTCGGGGACAATGACGCGGTCAATTGACATGCACACACCGGTACTCGCATATCTTGTCGCGGAAATGTCATCCGATGAGGTTATGGATGACAGCTGCGGTATCACATTCGAAATGTTTTTTTGGGTCGCAATTTCAAATTAACGAGGTTTTACTGTAGTAAATTGAATATTATTAAAAACAAGGTCCTTTTTGCAAATAATTATTGTTTTCCAGACGTCACGGAAATATATCGCCCTATGAGGTTATGATGATAGCCGCGTATCTGTTTATGTTAATGAGTTTATCGAAAAGTAAGAGGAGAAAAAAGAGGAGAATGCGAAATTATTAACTGCAAAGAGAAAGAAGGACGGACATTCTATGCGATCTTCGATCGATACAGCTCGATGAGTTCGAGAACGATTTCGTTTCCCCGCATTGTCATCTTGACAGATACAGCGCATGCGTATTCACTTGTAAACATACCACGTAGTACTGACGCTCCGCAGAATGTTGCAGTGAGTACGCTCGGGTATCGTGCGCATGGCAACGTTGCCACGGCACGTAGAAATGCCGCGCTATGTTGTGCGCGAGGTCGCGGAACAGTGCACGACGTTGCAACGTCACGTAGACTCTATGCCGCGCATGCTGTTGAGGGACAATTTGTCGCCTAGTGAATACATGGCTTAAAACTGTAAATGTTGCAACTTACAGCTTTTCAATAGCCATACAGGGTGTCTCATTATAGCAAAAATATTACAGGTAGATGCCTGCCTTGATAGTGAGTTCACAATGTTCACGCGACCATCTATTGTTATGGAGTTATGCAATATCAAATTTTGAATTTTTATTAATATTTCTGACTTATTTTTTGAAAAAAGTTGAATTATCATGGTCGAATAAAATGATCTCCGATAGATTTATAATGCCCTCGTAAAGTGAAACGCGTTTCAGAAAATTAAAAAGGTAGAAGTTAAAAAATGACTAATGTTTTTAATGCAACTGTAGGTCATATATGGGGGTGTAAAAGCGAAGGTAGGAATCAGAAGGAAGCAGAAAGTTAGAAGAAGGAATATTTTGAAATCGTAAATTATCTCATATTGTCACCCTTTGCTAATATCATTAACAAACATTAGTGGAAAACTCATAATTTGGATGTTGATTTAAAATTTGCTTTTATCTTTTCCTAAGAAAATAAAATATAAATGCAGTCATCGAGGATTGCTAATTTATAATGTACTGAATTCGATATTTTATAGGAAACATGTAAATTTATATGTTGGACGGGATAGATACATAAAACCTAGAAACTAAGTTTTTACGCAAACAATTGCACTTTCATCTACATATTTTTAATTTCGTGCAAAAA
Source organism: Agrypnia vestita (assembly GCA_016648135.1). Taxonomy (NCBI): domain Eukaryota; kingdom Metazoa; phylum Arthropoda; class Insecta; order Trichoptera; family Phryganeidae; genus Agrypnia; species Agrypnia vestita. The sequence continues at coordinate 7,273 of JADDOH010012970.1, forward strand.
CGCCCGCAGCTGTCATTTCGTTTACGTGACGTCACGCCTCAGTAAACATTGCATCATGTCTATGGCAACTGATCAAAGACACGGTGATGGGTACTGAGGCGTGACGTCATTCGCTCTGACCGGTGTTTCAGTTAAAATGGCGGAATGCACAATTTAATACTTTTATTTTATTAAAATCTTATTAATCTCAATGTGTATATTATAACTGGATAATTTTTTAGAATCCTTTCAAAATATTTTCTTCTCTAAAATCACTACACTTCAATTCTTTAATACTGTCATCATGCCTATTCAGTACATTTTAAATTAGTAATCCTCGGTGACTGCATTGAAAACATTTTTAATTTTTTTGGATATTACTGCCTTTGCTTTTAACATTGAAAATAAATTTTGAAAATAAAACAAGTTTTTTTTTTAATTCTTGAAAATGCATTTAAGTTGTTTTTTTTACTCCCTTTATATTCACTCGTGGCGTCTGCTTGCTTGCTTGCTTGCCGGCTTGCCGAATGATAAAACTTTGGATCGATTTTTTACCCTTTTCCCGTGATCCAATCGAGCTGAAACTTGGCAGGTAGACTCGTGGCGACGATCAAGAAGATCTATCAAATTTTTGTTAAAAAAAATTAATAATTATAGTATAATTTCGGATTTTTAGAAATTTTATTGTTTTTTTCAAATTGGAATCATTAGAAAAGTTTGATTAGCAACGGCGGCCCGATAACGTCGCGGAATATTTTCTAAATTTGAATTACTCCATCGGTATACATAATAGGTACTTCACTACGAATGTCGAAAATCTAAATTGACTGACAAATGTTTTTAGAATTTAATCTTCAAAGCATGAAGTGTCTTATCAAAGCTCAAAACATCTGACATTTTAGAAATGTATTAAATTACTGTAAGGTTAGTGTTGTGTTATATGTTTTAATTCGTCTTTAATTGTTGTTATATTTTACAAAGAAAGGGAGTATAATAAAAACTTGGTTTTTATGGGTTACTTTTTATTTTTATTACTTTATAATTATCATGTATCTCTTGTAAAAATCACGCAATACCCTATAATGACCTACTCTATAAGCTTAATAAAAAAATTATTACTTATAAAAAATATTGAAAAATAACTGGTCACTTTTTTTTAAATATTTTCTGCGGAGCACCGACTCGTAGCATTTGAAAAATTTGTCAGAATTGTACCCCCGAAAGAAATAAATATCTCATCCCGTCCAACTGCACGCATTGAGCTAAACGCTCGTGAAAAAAGTCCACCACTACCTGGTCACAATTTGCAACAATATTTACAAGGCGTTGACAGTCGGGAGGCCCTCGTGGTCGAGCACAATGCCAGCGCTGCTCGTCGTCCGATCACCATAAATACTGTTTCAATTATTTCGTCAAATTTTATGGAGCAATGCTCTGCAACGTAACAGAGTCGTATAGAATATGGAATAACGGGATGGGGTGGCGCCGAGACGGATTGGTCACGTGGAACGTACGAACGAGGAAAGGATGGTTAAGAAAGTATACGGGGCGTGTGTTGAAGGAAACAGCAATAGAGGGCGCCCGCGAAAGACCTGGCACGATCAAATACTATAAATATTGGAGCCTCAAGAAAAAGTGGTGTGCCAAGATATGGCGTTCTATCCTCTCTGCCTACCCCTGCGGAAGCGGCGTGATGGTTAGTTAGTTAGGGTGGTGCGGATATAACATAATTAATAACAAAAAAAATCATTGATAAAAATACCAAAAACTATACGCAGAATCATATTTAAAAACAATACAAACACGAATCTGAACCTCACTTACTTTTTTACCATCCCGCCGTATCCCGCGGGGTCAGGCAGAGAGGATGAAGCGCCACACTGTTCTTTCGCCTCATCCACGCTCATATATCTTCACATACAAGCTCGGCGATTGATGAGGCTCCTAACAGGACCATCCTCCAGTATCTGGTTGATCTGGTTGATCCACGTCTTCCGCAGTAGTCCTCTCTTTCTGGTGCTATCAACACTTGCGCCATATATTTTTCTTACCATTCTTTCTTCATTTATTCTCTCAACATGCCCAAACCATCTTTTTTTATTCTTTGCGAATCTAAACCAATATTCATAAAGTTTAAAGAAATAAATACCTACTTACTTACTTACTAGTGATGTAACGAATATTCGCATTCGTATTCGCAAGAAACGATGCGAGTGTTTGGCGAATTTATTTGGCAGACGAAAAATAAATTATATTATATAGATATGGAATGATAAAACTGATAAGATCTATATTTTTTTATTTACTTATATTTGAATAAAAATATGATTATGGAACAGTCTTGAGGTAGGCAACTACATTAGATTTTTTTTTGCTGCTAAAAAATAAAAAAATTGAGTCAAAATTTGCGGCCCATTTATTAAACGAATACCACGTCCCGCTAGGTAATAACGCGTCAACACCTTTACATACAGAAACAAAAGGTTTTAGGATGAATTTATTCGAGCAACTGGAAATAAATAAATATACAAATGAACCAAACATAAAACTTTTAAATAGTCAACAAAAAATAATTTTCTCTTCACTTCTCAGTATGTTTAAAAAACCCAAAATCAAGGCAATAAATTAAAATAATATTTATAAATAACAACTAAAAAGAATCACATACAGAAAACGAAAAATTAATATAGGGCTTCACCAAAAATATCTAATAACTCTTAAGGGGAAGGGGTAACTTAAAATTTTATAAATAAGTCGATTATACGTGGTAGGTATATCCACTGTTTAATAATGGCCTTGCAAAAATAGTAAACGCGCAAAACTTAATAATAATATTTATTAAAATTTAATTCATTTTCAATTTCACTAATAATAATATTTATTTAAATTTAATTCATTTTAAATTTTCAATAATAATAATTATTAAAATTTAATTTATTTTAAACTTCGCTAAAAAAAACAAAATAAAATAGTTAAAAATATTTATATTTTAACTAATCTTGCCTCGGTAGACATATATATACAATATTTTTAAAAAATCATATCAATATACGAACACAACAATAACTGCTCGGTGATTTTTTTACTTATTGAAGAAATAAAAGGTTTATGATGTCTCAGCTTCCGTATTCACCGGAAATGGCACCCTGCGACTTCTGCCTGTTCCCCAAGTTGAAAAAATGCATAAATAAATGACGTTTTGCCAATATTGAGAACATACTCAAAGAGAAAGACAGAATTACTAATGCTAAAGGACTTAAAACTGTGTCCTGGTTCAAATTTATTATATCTGATAAGGATTACTACTTTGAAGGGAGAAAGAGAAAAATTCACGTATTTTTTCATTAAATCCCATACACACTTTGATTAAATCATATTACTAACTATCTACCTAACCAACACGCCGTTTCCCCCAGGGGTAGGCAGAGAGGAAGAACGCCATATTATTTTATCTCGGCACACCACTTTTGCTTCGGCTACATTTATACATCTTCTCAGGCAAGCTCTATGGTTGTTGAGACTTTTAACAGAGCCATCATCCAATACTTGTAGTATCTGATCATGCCAGGTCTTTCACAGGCGCCCTCTATTCCTGACAGCGTTCAACACTCGCCCCATGTATTTTCTCAATCATCCATATTAAATCCTATTCATCCATATTTAATTCTATCGTTAAGCACTATTATTAAAATTTTCAAAAATCCCAAACTGCACTGCAACGCAGAAACTAAAATAGTAATAGTAATAGAAACTTAAATATACAACAACCCGAAATCTAAAATAGGCTTAAAATCCCAAGAACCCACACTACTTACTGTCAAAGAACTTTTGGATAGGTAGTTACTTTTGTCCTAAACTCATTTACAAAATCTTGCACAGAATAAACAAATTAAAGAGCCCTGATAACACAAAATATGTGATTAAAACCTGGATTAGGGAGATGGGTACTAAGTATTGGAACTACTAAGTATTGGAGCATACATATATACAAAAAATGTTTATTGAAAGTTGACAGCCTATTAATTATTTGTTTTGGTAATATTATTTCTCTTTTCTTATATACATATTTCTTTTTATATATGTACATACGGCTTTAAAGTCTTTTACTTTAAAATCTGTACAAAATTGATAAACAATAGATAAATGTAAAGTTTAATATAGAATTAAAAGAGAAAATAAAATAACAATTCAATGAAATTAGAAAAAGAAATAATAATTTTATATACAATATATATCAAATAATTTTATACAATAGGCAGTATAATAAGTTATATAAGAAGAGGAAAAATTTATTTTCATAAAACTATATCTCATAAACTTTTCCTACATCCACACCGATTTTTTTAGATAGACAGGCGTAGTACAATAATATCCGTAATAATACAATAATAATAACTGGTAACCTGATTCTGACTTTCTCTATTCTTTAATATTCTTGTAATATTGTTATACTGAAGTGATTATTATAAGACCTTTAAATTGCAAAATATATTTTCTGAAAGCACAAAGCGATTCAAATATTGGAGCAAGCACTGCCCAGGTGTAATTGTAGGTCTTTAGGTGGGGTACAGATTGACAGCGCGCTACCTTCACAAAGCCCAACCCCTAAAGGCTTAACCCGGCTAACCCCTCGCCCTGTCATTCAGTACAATTTTGTATTTGCTCGGAATGTGATGTGACATCTTGATTACCAATATACACTGAATTATTATATCCAAAACATCCTAAACAGTCCGGGATGGTGCAAGAACAATTGCCAATGAAGTATTAAAGTTTTGCGAAGCTGAAAAAGCAAACAATTGACCGATATTACAGTCTGACAGTTTGACAGATAGAACGGCCGCCATTACGGCTTGGTTTCTTTAGTGCTGCCCGACCAAATTTCTGTTAAAGGCTACGACACCGGTCACAGGACATTCTGTACATTATGTAGGGGAAGGGGGGGCATATTGGGATAGCGGGGCATAGCGGGAAATCCCTATGACAGCTCGAACGAAAGCCGTGCAATATTTCAAAGGGCTCGCTTTAATTGGTCGTCAGTCGGCACGTGACCTTCACGTGCGATCCATGCCATTTCGACAGCCGTTTATGCTATATAAAAAAAAGAATAAAAAACAGTGTTTTCGTTAAAAAAAAAATACGCGAAATTATACAGCAATTCTTTATCGAACTCAATTATATATTGTGGTGTTTAATTTTTCGTTTTGAAGCAGTACCTTCTGAACTTCATAATTAAAAGTACAAGATTGTCTGTGAAAAAGGTAAGATTTTGTCAGTTTATGTTTTGTTTTTAAATTTTACATTTATGTATTCACATATCGTAGATTTATTATCGTAATCGTGAAAAACATATCCATAGTCGTTTGCAATGCATTAAACCGCGATATTGAGTCAAAGCTTGTTGTTTAATCATAATATTTTATCTTGTAGGTATGTTTAGTCTTAAGCCATGTATTCACTAGGGGACAAATTGTCTCTCAACAGCACGCGCGGCATAGAGACTACGTGACGTTGCATCGTCGCGCACAACATAGCGCGGCATTTCTACATGCCGTGGCAACGTTGCCATGCGCACGGTACCCGAGCGAGCTCACTGCAACATTACGCGGAGCGTCAGTACCACGTGGTATGTTTACAAATGAATACGCATGCGCTGTATCTGTCAAGATGACAATGTGGGAAAACGAAATTGTTCTTGAACTTATCGAGCTGTATCGATCGAAGATCGTATAGAATGTCCGTCCTTTCTCTTTGCAGTAAATAATTTCGCATCCACCACCTTTTTCTCCTCTTATGTTTCGATAAACTCGTTAACATAAACAGATACGCAGCTGTCATCATAACCTCATAGGGCGACATTTCCGCGACGTGTGGAAAACAATAATTATTTACAAAAGGGACCTTGTTTTTAATAATATTCTATTTACTACAGTAAAACCTCGTTAATTTGAAATTGCGACCCAAAATTTCGAATTTCGAATTACGCGTAACCCAGTTTTCGCTAAATGAAGTGTAAATAGATACCGCAGCTGTCATCATAACCTCATCGGGTGACATTTCCGCGACAACATATGTGAGTCCCGGTGTGTACACGTCAAATGACCGCGTCATTGTCCCCGAAACATGAACGTAGATGTTGATGCGACATGCCGCGCGGAATGCTGCGCTATTTGTCCCCTAGTGAATACATGGCTTCAAGTATCCCACTATACCCCCCCTCCCCTATTGTGTAATAAATTTACACCGCGGAAACTTCTGTTACGCGACAGGGACGCCCTCCCTCGCACGCCAATTTACACTGGTACGTCTATACACATTAAAATTAAAATCACTACCCGCGTGTTAGAGCGAACCAGGCATGTATTACCCCCCCGCGTATGATATAAAACAGATCAGCAATTTGCCCCATAAACATTCTCCGCAGCTTAATGGCGATGTTGTAATTTTTTTGCCGGCCCAAGGGCGACCCGGCCGCATGCTCGGCCGTCGTTAGCATGCGGCCGGGCGCATTAGCCCGCCCAGGAATCCGCCCCCGGTCCGCGGAGGAATCCGCCCCGCCGCGCCCGCTGCCTAATCAAAATGACGCCGGTCAAACATGGGGAAGGAATTTCGATGAGAAATTAGCGAAATAAGCGGCCGGCGGACGGGAGCCTCCGCGACTTCCTGTGGAGGCGTTTTTAGGGCGGCCGACCGTTACACGTGTACGTACACGGCCGGTGAAAGCCTCCAGACAGGGGCGTGCACTCGGAGCTATTAAAAAATCTTGCAAAAAATATATATTTGCGTTGGTTTAAAAACCACTAAAAAAAGTAACCACCAAAAAAATTAATGGTGATCAAAACAGAGCGTTAATTAATCAATATGCAGGGTTGTTTGGAAAACATTAATAACCTCGCAGGAATATATTCCTGCCTTGATTGTGAGTCGAAAATGTTCAAGCTATCATGACCGAATATCAATAGTTATGGAGATATGCGACATCAAAGTTTACATTTTTTTCTCAATATTTCTGACTTATTTTTTGTAAAACGTTGGAATTTCTTTACGGTAACTTGTATCAAATATGAAAAATTCATTCCTTTTAATTCAAGTCAAATAAAATAATGAAAACCTTCGAATTCCAATTGGAAATTTTTTAGGGTTTTTATCATTTTATTTAACTCGTGTTGAAGTGAATGAATTTTTCGTAATCGATATAAGTTACTGTAATGATAGTCCAACGTTTTACAAAAAAATAGTCAGAAATAGTGAAAAAAAATGCAAAATTTGATGTCGCATATCTCCATAACTATTGCTTATATCCTCCATACTCCATAAACATGGCTGCTTAAACATTTTAAACTCATAATCAAGGCAGAAATATATTCCTGCGAGTTAATTAATGTTTTCCAAATAACCCTGCATATTATGGGTGTCTCATAGAGACGAAGCTTTTTTTTTTTTTTTTTTTTTTCAGCCATCATTTTTCAGTGAACTCGAAATTTTCAACGATCAACAAACACATTTAGCACATTACGTAACTCCAGACGGCCTTCCTTTAAACTTAATTAATTTTTATCACACAAGTCTTATTCCTTATCCCATTTTCCCTTTACTCCACCACTCTTTCTACCCTGGTAATCCATTTCCGCCTTCCTTTCTTTCCCCTGGAAATAAATTTATGTACTTCCCTTATGCATTAATGAGTTCTACATCTTATTTTTTTCAATCAATCTTTTCATTGCATCTGCTACATATGTTTTCCTTTTCTGTTATGTGCAATGTATAGTATTCTAAATTCATCAAGCTAATTCTTTTAATTGGCTTAATATTTTTATTTATCATATAGATATGTTATATTTCTTTTTATCGATAAGTCGTTGAAATTCTAAACAAAATAAAATAAATAAAAATTTGGGCAAGTAGATATGGAATTTTTTTCAGGTATTCATAGGGCTTATCGTACGGCTGGCTTAAGTGATCACCTTACGCAATGTAACGTTCACCAATTAAGTGGAAAATTGGTTTTTCAAAACAATTGCTACCTAATTTTTATCTTTTATATAAAAATGTATAAAAAAATTAACATTTATTTATGGATTGATTTATGTGTTTGGTGCAAAATAGTGGACATGGCTGCTTTTGCCATTTACATAATTAGATATTGCTGTCTTTGCTACGATGTTTCAGTTTAAAATCGATATCAACTCTCATTGAAGTACGAAGCGGCCATTTTGTCACATCTTTGGGGGTTGGTTGGTTGAAATGAATATCGCTTCCGGTGCTTTGAAAAGTGATTTTGAAACACGGTTTTGGAAGGGGTTGAACTGTATTTCCTATAAGGTAAGTACATTTTAAAATAGCAATCCTCAGTGACTGCATCGAAAACATTTTTTTTTTGATATTGCAGCCTGCGTTTTTGTTGTGCGAGAATCTGTATCCAAAAACACGGTTCAAATTTTATTTAGAAAAGTTGATTCTTGATATATGATCAATTTTTTAGGTAAAAAAACTATATAGAATGTGTATTTAAATCGTTTTGGTCCAATTTGTCACATTTTCCTTATTTTATCTGCAGCAACGTGTAAGAAGATAATAATATTTTGTTATTTGGATCGTTAAATACCTACTAGCTTTGTCGTGCAAGAGGTCTTGAGTACATCTGCAAGAAGACTAAAAGGTTTTGAGATAATTCTATATTTCAAAATAAACCATTGTATATTATAGATATCTCACAGAGACGAAACTGTATTAATTATGGAAAAGTAGGTATAGAAGTCATTTGGGTGTAATAGGACTTATGACCTATCTTTTTATGGTTGGCTTAAGTGATCACTTTACACAATTGTAACATTCGCCATTTCCACCCATGATAGAATATACCATGCTTATTCATTTTTCGGAAGTTGTATATATGTTCAAATTGCGTGGAAAGCTTTCATATATGAGTTGTAAGCGCCTTTTCCATGCGGCCTGTACAAAGCCATTTTCATTCCCCTAAATCCCCACAGATGTCGCTAATGAGAAAATCTACATTGATTTTTTTACGGAATTTTGAGAGCAATATACTTTATTGTGTGTAATGAAATTCATCCGAATACTTGCATTACACTAGGATACGCCAGGAAATATTATTTCCAATTTTTGTTAAATTCCTTTTTCTATACCTACTTTCCCATAATTAATACAGTTTCGTCTCTGTGATATATCTATAATATACATTAATTGATTAATAATGTCTCTATGACATAAATCCAGCACTGTTCTGAAAGATTTGAACAAACTCAAAATATTCTAAACCATTGTATTGAAATGTTTCGACAAAAGGACAGCGCCATTGTGGAGGTTTATCTAAGCAGGATGGCGACAACAATATTTGTGGAGATGTGTGCAAATAAATGGAAAATATCCACAGAAAAACTAAGGATAATCCAGTGTTTGGAGCTTTTGACAACCACGCTTCGTTGAAAGGGACGTGTCGGGAAGAAATCAGAGGCGTAGTGAAATAAGAAACCGTTTGAATGAAAGCCATTAGGGGTTGGGCTTTGTGAAGGTAGCGCGCTGTCAATCTGCACCCCGTCTAAAGGCCTACAATTACACAGGTATTCTGAGAAGGAGGTCCGAAAAAATTCTGTGAAAGGTATTTTATCAATCTTTTCGGTCCTGTGAGACAATCTTCCTGGGCAGTGCTTGCTCCAATTTTTGAATCGCTTTGTGCTTTCAAAAAATATATTTTGCAATTTAAAGGTCTTATAATAATCACTTCAGTATTACAATATTACAAGAATATTAAAGAATAGAGAAAGTCAAAATCAGGTTACCAGTTATTATTATTGTATTATTACAGATATTATTTTACTACGCCTGTCCATCTAAAAAAATCTGTGTATTTTATGAAAATAAATTTATAAAATTACTAAACTATTTCTAATTTCATTTTTATTTTATTTTCTCTTTTAATTCTACATTAAAGTTTACAATTGTCTATTATTTATCCATTTTGTACAAATTTTAAAGTAAAAGACTTGAAAGCCGTATTTAGATATGATGTATATATATATATAGTAGTATATATATATATAATATATATATATATATATTGTATATATATATATGTTAGTTCTCACTGACTCTTGGAAGGGGGTGGGAACCCGCGTTTCAAATCTGGTCGTCAGGACCAGTCGGCAGACGAATGGTATAATATATATATATATATATATATATAGAAAGGATTATTTTCTAGGATAACCCGCGTATTGTAGTCTTGAGAAAGACTGTTATATTGTACCCAACGTTTTGGACAGATAGCACTGGTCATTTTCAAAGGGATTTTGCGCCTTGTATTTCGAGTTCTGTTTTGAATTGATGAATTTGACTTTGTGACCTGGTAGTAAATTCAGCAGGTTATCCTAGAAAATAATCCTTCATCTTTTACCCGCGAAAATCTTAATATTAACATATATATATATATAAGAAAGAGAAATAATATTACCAAAACAAATAAGTAATAGGCTGTCAACCTTCAATTAACCTTTTTTGTATATATGTATGCACTAATACTTAGTAGTTTACCCATCTCTCCAATCCACGTTTTAGTCACAATTTTATGTTATCAGGGCACTTTAATTTGGTTATGTTGTGCAAGATTTTGTAAATGAGTTTAGGACAAAAGTACCTATCCAAAAGTTCTTTGACCGTAAGTAGTATGTGTTCTTGGGATTTTAAGACTATTTTAGATTTCGGGTTGTTATATGTGCACTTTGGAGTTATGAGTATTTTAGTTTCTGCTTTGGGATTTTTGAAAATTTTAATAATAGTGCGTAATGATAGAATTTAACATGGATGAATAGTATTTAAAATGGATGATTGAGAAAATACATGGGGCGAGTGTTGAACGCAATCAGGAATAGAGGGCGCGAGGAGAACATTTTCAATATCCATCGTACGAAAACCGGAGGTATAGTCCGCCCTATACCTCCGCGGGTACAGGTTGCTCTCCTGATGATGAATACGACTTCAACGAAACGTCGAGAATCGTTTCTCGGAACAACATACGGTTCGTATAAAATATCCGTAACGACCATAATAACAACCGCAATTCTGTCAATTTTGTAAATGACATTTTTTAATGATTTTTTTTTTAACAAAATGATTCCACTAACTCATTGTAGCGCCTTACTCCAAACCGCCTTAAAGATTTTATGTATTTTTGGATTTTAGTTTTGTTTGTGAATGAAAAACGTATATTTGGAAAGCTTCTTTGCGGTATTTTAAAGTAGTGATTTGTGTTATGCATGTAGTTAACAAAAAATCTACAAAACTGAATATTGCACAAGGCATTATTTGAAATTATCCGAAATCCGTTTTCAGGGGATTTCGGAATTAGGCGCTTCAACTAAAAAACAATAATGAAGTACAGTGAAAAATTTTAAAAAATAAATGTAAGATTATATTGCTGTGTACTCACTGTATAAACTCAAACAAAATCAAAACATATGTACAATTTCCATTTTCGGGTAACCTTATAATGCAGGGCAGAATTGCTGGAAGTGGGGACCCTTGGGAGACCGGGTGAGGATTAACTTCCAGACAGCCGATTGCCCGACAGGCCAATTTTTCGTACAACGACGATGGCCTTCCACAGCTCCTACGACCAGATTCCCATCAAGCCTTTTACGAGATGTTAGTTGTGGTCGTAAATTTAAGCCGTGAATCATTGGCAAGGCTCCTGGAGCAACATGGACAGCGGGACATTACCAAGCTACCTATTACGAGAAGGCAGACTAGTTCTCAGAAAAGAGATAGCTTTCATACGCGTCACCACCGTGACACAGGAAGGGACGATTTTAAATGAAGACCCCGTGGCAAGAAGTTGTTAACTAACATTCAAGTCATTTTGAGATAATTAGACATTTGCATTTCTAACTAACTAACTAACCATCACGCCTTTTCCCCGCAGGGGTAGGCAGACATGATTGAACGCCACACTCTTCTATCTTGGCACACCACTTTTGCTTCGGCCACATTCATACATATTCTCATACACGTTCTACGGTTGTTGCGGCTTTTAACAGGGCCATCCTCAAATACTTGTAGTGCATGTTCGTGCCAGGTCTTTCGCGGACGTCCTCTATTCCTGTTGCCTTCAACACTCGCCTCATATATTTTCTTAACCATCCTTTCCTCGTTCATACGTTCCACATGACCAAACCATCTCAGCACAGGAAGGATTCTTTATTCTATTCGCCTTTGAAAAATATGTATTATTGCTAATTCAAGATTAATTTTTATTGATTTATGTCACTAAAATATTAAAAAAGTATTTACAAAGTAAAAAAAACGCATTTATGCACAAAAAATAAATATATACTAATTTTCTCTAAAAAATGTAGTTAAAAACCATTTTTTCGCCTCTGGAACTCATTTTTAATAGAATAACACCTTTTTAAAATTGGTAAAACACGAACATCAAACAACCCTTCAAATGCTATCCGTTTTTACCATCCATTATCCAAAATAACAAAATACCTGGCATGTTAATTAATAATACAAAACATGGTATATTCCATTTAAAATTATTGAAAAATAATATATAAGTACATATTATGATAGTCTTCAAATAAAAACAAATATATGACAGTACTGCCAGAGTAAATTTATGTTAACCATAAATATTACAATCAAATTAAAAGGCGTGTTAATTTCAGATGATGGCATGAACATGTTATTATTGAAGATAACATGTTCTTCCCATTAGTAACTGATTTGATTTTTATCCCTATGATTTTAACATGTTCTAATTATTTTTAAGTTCTGGACATATTTCCAATGGAAAGAGCGTACAATATTTAGTTTAGACGGCTTATTAACTCATTTTTGACAAAAATGTTAGTTAACAACTTCTTGCCATGGGGCCTTCAAATATTACGTACAATTATTGTTCAGGAGCGTAGTCAACATCAGCGTCAATCACTGCTTCCCATTTGCTTAGAAGACGGTCTATTCCGCGGGCGAAGAGTGTTCGGTATCCTAGAGTATTTCGTCCTCTTCCACAGCCGTCAGAGGGGCCTTGTCTTCAAAATCTGAAGATCGACCTATTCCTAACTTATCGTCTAAGCTAGTAGCACCAGCTCTGAAGAGAATAAACCACCCAGCTAGTCGTTCCTTCGAGATCGCGAAATGACTTTGCACCCTTTCTCGAAGTGGTACAGCATAATGTGCCGTGTTTATGATTTTTCGATGTGCAATATAATTTCCTAGCCATACCAAAGGTTACCAATATGACAAATATTAATTAAATGAAAAAAAAGGATAATTATCATCAGTCAAATATTAAATTATTTCAATACATGTTCAAATGCCTATAAATCAATAAAGGCGGATTGTCTTAGTTGATCTTAAAACTTCACAATCCAATGTTTATAAACTGGGTGACGTTCCACTCGCTAAAGTCGATTCAATAAGGGATCTGGGCGTCATGCTAGATTCTAAACTCACTTTTAGAAACCACTTTGATAATATCACAAACAAGGCCTATACTATGTTGGGATTTATCACCAGAATTACTCAAGACTTTAAAAATCCTCAAAGTCTAAAAATTCTCTATACATCACTAGTACGAAGTATATTGGAATATTCGTCAGTTATTTGGTCACCTCATTACACAACACATATTACGAGAATCGAGAGAGTGCAGAAAAAGTTTCTACGTATTTTGTCATACAAAGCTGGTCAACACAACAACCTTCACAGCTACGAAGATCGACTTGCCTTTTTCAAGATGCACAAACTTGAGTCCCGACGAAAAATATCCGATCTCATTGTGCTACACAAGATTCTCAGCGGAGCTATTGATTCTCTCTGTCTATCTGATATAAATTTGCATGTTAAACCCCGTATAAGAAACCCTGAGTTCTTCAGAATAAGTCAGCACACTAATAATGTCGGTTACTTTTCTCCCATTACAAGGTTGTGTCGCACATATTAGGTCCTTACATATGAAATTGGCGTTTTGCCGTACTGGCAAATTTGATCTCAAATATCTTCTCTTTGGTTAGGAATTCCAAATCCAAATTTATACAGCTATTTACTCATGTATTTGTGTTTTGAAAATTATAATTCATTTGTTTTTTCCTCAATTGTTTTTTTCTTTGCGTCACTCAGTTTACAAAATGAAAAACTTGAAATATCGCGTTATTTACGAGTACGAGTTCCACCGTGGCACCAGTGCTGCAGAAACGGCTCGAAGGATTAATGATGTGTATGGCGACGGTGCCGCAAAAGAAAACACAGTGCGTTTTTGGTTCCAACGTTTTCGTTCTGGAAATTTCGACCTGCAGAACAAGCCCCGTGGACGGCCAGAGACCAAAGTTGATAATGAAGAATTGAAGGCTATTGTGGAAGTGGATCCATCGCAAACCACATCCGAGTTAGCTGCAGGCTGCGGTGTTAGTGATAAAACTGTTAATCCACTTGAAGCAAATTGGTAAGGTGAAAAAGCTTGAAAGGTGGGTACCTCACGAATTGAGTGAAGCAAATCAACAAACGCGCGTTGGCTGCTGCGTTGCATTACTCAACCGGCACAATAATGAAGGGATTTTAAATCGAATCATTACCTGTGATGAAAAGTGGATCCTGTACGATAATCGGAAGCGCTCATCGCAATGGCTGAACCCTGCCGAACCAGCCAAACCATGCCCCAAGCGAAAATTGACTCCAAAAAAGTTACTTGTGAGCGTTTGGTGGACTAGTGCTGGTGTCGTTCACTACAGCTTTCTTAAATCTGGCCAGACGATTACGGCAGATGTCTATTGTCAGCAACTGCAAACCATGATGGAAAAGCTAGCTGCTAAACAACCGAGGCTGGTTAATCGCTCTAGGCCACTGCTGCTTCATGATAACGCTAGACCACACACTGCACAACAGACGGCTACCAAATTAGAGGAGCTTCAATTGGAATGTCTAAGACATCCACCGTACTCTCCGGACCTTGTCCCAACAGATTACCATTTTTTTCGAAATTTGGATAACTTCTTGCAAAGGAAAAAATTCAACTCCGATGGGGCAGTCCAAACCGCCTTCAAAGATTTTATTGATTCCCGTCCGAATGGTTTTTTTAGTAAAGGGATCGATGAACTACCTATGAGATGGCAAAAGTGCATAGATAGCGATGGTACATACTTTGATTAAATAAATATATTATAATAAAAAAACATCGGCTTTATGTTCCTCCCATACTAAACGTCAATTTCATATGTAAGGACCTAATATAATTTGTATTGTGCCGACCCTAACATTGATGCTAATATTCTTGCAGACACGTTATCTTCGTTCAAAAACTCACACATACACAACATCCATTTTCTAAACGATGACATGAACCTATAGATCATTAAATACTAATCGCACTACACTCAAACACAAATATATAATATACATAAATGTACATGTGAAATATAATTAATTACAAAAATACATGTTACTAGAGCATGCCGAAGACACTTGTAATTGGGATAATGGGCATAGTCTTCACTACAATGTTTATTATCTGAGTGTCATGTACCCATTATCCTGTTAGTGTCTCTAATAAATAAATAAAATAAAAATAAAAAATAAATAAAAAATTCAACAAGAAATATTTCAAAAGAACCTTCAGATTCTTTAAATTAAATACTCTAAATCAAAGAACCTCTAAAAAAGCAGATATAAAGGAAATACCATCCAAAAAAGTTACACTATAAAATGAAATTAATACTAGCTATTACAATTGTGGTATGCTGACTTCTATGGTAGACCATCGATGGTGAAAAAGTTTTCATATCTTATAAGAATAAGTATCTTTTGTCAAAGTCACTAAAAACGTTAAATGTTTTCAAAAAACGTTGTTTAAATTACTTTGGACAATTTTCAATTACAGTAAGCTTTTTACAATATTTCTGACTTTTTTTTACAAAACGTTGAAGTATCCTCACGGTAACTTATATCGATTATGAAAATTTATTCGTTTCAATAAAAGTTAAATAGAATAATAAAAACCCTGAAAAAATCCATTTGAAATGTTTTCCAATTGGAATTCGAAGGTTTTTATCATTTTATTTAACTTTTATAAAGAGAATGAATTTTTCATATTAGATGTAAGTAACTCCAATTAAATTCCAGTGTTTTGCAAAAAATAAGTTAGAAATATTTTTAAAAAATCCAACCATGTTGGTCATGGTTGCTTGAACATTTTCGACTAATAATCAAGGCAGGAATCCACCTGTAAAGTATTATGGACTAGCTCTGTTACACCGAGTATATAGTGGGATCTTTTGAAATGTACATTCTTGAATAAATAAATTAGAAACGACAGAGTGAAGAATGAACAATTTAGAAATTAATCTAATGCTGGGCGTAGCGTAGTAGACAGAATAAAGAAAGGATCGTTGAGATCGTTTGGTCATGCGGAACGTATGAGCGAAAAAATTATGGTAAAGAAAATATATTAGCAGAGTGTTGAAGGCAGCAGAAAGAGAGAACATCCGCGAAAGACCTGGCGTGACAGATAAACCAAATATTATAGGATAGCGACGTTATAATCTTCAACAACCAAAGAGCGTGCTTGTGAACATGTATGAAAGTGGATGAACCAAAAGTACAATACAAACTTGTACGGACAGCTGTCCATGTCGCGTAGCAACATAAAACAAAAGACTAGCTATCAATTCTGTCTCGTGAAAGAGTCCGGTTTTTGCAGCGACAAACAAAAAGAATTATTATTTCGCTACCTCATTTTCGTTATTTTTTTAAAGTAAATAAGCTTTATACATAATAATGATTTATTTTCCATCATTAAAAACGGATTATTTCTGTTGTATAAATATTAGTCATAGTAATAATTAACATGACATCATAACCCAAGCTCTTAAGTTAATAATTTGTGCATAAGAAGACAGAAACAAATGTGTTTAGAGAATTATGAATTTAGCGCAACGAGGAAAAAAATCGCGCGTGGCTTAAGCCTGTTATTTCTGCTAATTAATTAATATTCCTCGATTCTTATTCCTAATATATTAGTTAGCTCTGAGCAGAGCCGTCCATAGGACATTCTTTCGCCCTTTCATTTCTACAAATCAAATAATAGGTTAATAAAGGTACACATCTACTTTTACCAAAAATAACATTATTTCGGTAATAAACTAAGTTTTTACGCAAATAATTGTATTTTCATCTATCTATTTTTAATTTCGCGCAAAAACGCCAGCAGATGTCAAGGCGTCTACGTGACTTCAAGCCTAAGTAGACATTGCATTGTATACATGACAATAGTTCAAAGACACGGTGATGGTTACATAGGAGTGACGTTATCGCTCTGACCGGTGTTTCAATTAAAATCTTATTAATCTCTATGTGTGTATCAAAACTGAATCATTTTTTAAAATCCCGTCAAAATATTTTCTCTAAAATCACTTAATTTTATATAAATGAATAGATTACTTGTCTAAGACCACTAATGAGTTTAAGATGATTACACAACTAGTTTCGACAACTACCGATGTTGTCATCAACGGGTGATGATTTAAACTGAAGCATAAGAGTAAAATTAATTATCTAAGGTACTGATAGAGGTGGGTGGAGTTATGTTTGGGGGGAGGGGGTTAACTGGGGATGGGGTTTGAGTTAACGGGAATAAAGTAAGGAGCGGTGAAGAATTTTGAAATATTATGTTATTGATTAGAGTTTTATTAACTCATTAGTGGTCTTAGACAAGTAATCTATTCATTTATATAAAATTATAATGTCATTCCACAAAGTTAACGCCAATAAATGATATAAAATCACTTATTCTTTAATAGTGTCGTCATGCCTATTATAAACGATAAGGATTGCATTTTTGTAGGCCATTATTAGAGCTTTAAGTAAAAAGCGATTTTATTTAGTTCTTTCATATTTATATATGGAAGCGAAGTCTGAAATCAGCAAAAAAGGTTGAAAGTTGACCGAATGCGGTGGAGATGCGGCCGCTTAGGCTGGTGTGTGAAAAATCTGTGCTCGATAGAGTGAGAAATGAACAAATTAGGGTAATGCAACTTAAGACGCATTTATTTAGACAATCCTATAAAAACCTATAAAATCTAACCACAACAACGCAAGCTAATGTTTTCCACTCATATTGTGCACTCCGCGAAAACACATAATTCTTTCAGGGACTCACAAACTATTATAGTACTCAATTTTAATTCCACTTCTTGTATGCCACCTAGTGAATAAGTAATAGTAAATAAGTTTTTTCTTTTCTAGCAGTAAGTTGTCTTGTAAGATAATAATTTCTCTGTGTAAAGCGCCCTTGAGGTGAGTATTTCGCGAAAACGGCGCTATACAAATTATCCAATTATTATTATTATTATTATTATTATTATTAATGCTGGCCGTAGCGTATTTGATAGAGTAAAGAGAGAATCGCGGGGAATATTTGGTCATGTGGAACGGCGAAGAATATAAATGTGGCAAATTTTAAAGGCGGTTGGAATAAAGACCGTCTACGGAAGATCTAGCACAAACAGATAACCTAATATTGGAGGATAACCTTGTTTAAAGCTTAAATATACATTTCCTGTTAAACACGTTATTTTTTACATTTTACTTAGGTACTCATTTTTCGTACGTGTATGACCTGTTATCTTCCAAAACTAACCTACATAACTACTATTTATTAATTCATAATACACGCTCAGAATGGGGCTTTTACATAGTATTACATAGTATTAACTAGTTGTAGCACGTCAAAAAGGACGGTACTTTTACATGCCGGTTCCTAAAGAATAAGTGTTTACTTATTTATAGCCGATACCTACCTATGAAATAGTAATAACGACTTTTATCGAAATATTTGAACATTTTCTTATTACATTTCCCCTGCCGGCAGTCAAATGTACTTTTCTAAATCCTCGCAATTGGGCGGAACATAAAACGGTTCGTGTCTTTGTCCTATATGTACTGTATTTTTGACGGTAATGCAGTCTCGGCGATAGCAACATCTCTATCGTTGCCGCCTTCGGGCTTGCTGGCCCGGGGTTCAAGCCCCATCGCCGGCCGTTTAATTTCGTTTTTTTAGCCGCGAATTCGAAAGAAATTACGGACGTTACGCGAAGTTACTGGGACAGACAGACAGATATTAGGACGGACGGACAGATGGACAGACAACGAAATTATTATGTTTGATGATTGAGACTTTAAAATACTGTAAAAAAATACATGATTTCTGAGACTAAAAATACTGTAGAATAAATAATAAGGCTGTGCCCCACGCGCCCATGAGTCGAGGACGACCCTGGTTGGAACAGGTGACGAAGCGAAGAGTGTCGATTATCATCAGCTCGATAATTCCGTCGCTTGGAGACAGCGGGGCCTCGATTTCCGTCACGCCCAAACGGCGATATGTCACCGCTGATTTATGCCTTTCTCGGAGGTTGTAAACATCTTAACCCTCCGCGTGTCGCGGTGCCGAAATCCTCCCTTTTTTCCCTCAGGAGAGTGACTACTGTACTAGTATCTATTTGCATTCTCTGTTATATTCTCATCTCATCCTACCGGTTGCACCACTTGTTAAATATTGCGGTATATAAACCTGGTATTGCGGATAAGTTAGAAATAATAATTCCTCGGGACACAACGCTAGCGACCGGTGGAAATCTGACAAGTGTCGTAAGGTTGACACCCCTTTTAACTCTTGACTGAACCGACGATGGCGACACCAAAAGCCCCATCTATTGGCTATAGATGGCTACATCAATAACGAATCAGTTACCGAATGAATGATGATATTTTATATCAGCCAATCGGAAGGCAAAAAAATATGCTCACAGTCCAATTATGTGAAGTCCCGCGATCTGTATATTTATGCATTCCTACCGACATCACTATTGTTTTGTATTGTATGGTTTGCTTTCGATAACAGTGAAGCGGTTTTGTATGGATGCCTCCCCGCGCCGCTTGCACTCATATGAGTTTAAGTGGCGCGGGGAGGATGACGTTTAACGTAACCATGGGAGACAAATGAAACACTTAAATCATTTAAAGTTTAAGAACTTAATCAGAGTATATTTCACACAATAATTAGTAATTATCTAAGTTACCTAGAATCTTCGCTGCACTTTTTATCGCTCCTGCATAACTTGTCGCCTATACACTATTGCCGTTACTTGAATCTAAACTTCTAACTTTTCGGTAGGTACTTGCGCCGAATATCTATCGTTTGGACACACACGCGCTGGCGACACATGCCGCATGATTTCGCTTGTAGATTTCTATGGCGCTTAACCCAGTGTCAACAAATCTGACACACTGACTACGCGTACCCGATCTAAACTTCTAACTTTTCGGTAGGTACTTGCGCCGAATATCTATCGTTTGGACACGCGCTGGCGACACATGCCGCATGATTTCGCTTGTGGATTTCTATGGCGCTTAGCCCAGTGTCAACAAATCTGACACACTGACTACGCGTACCCGATCGATCCCTTTATATGGGTCGTCGTCGCGTCGCGATGGTTCCTGAATCTATTCGGTTTTATAAAATTTCTACCAACGCTCGCGACTGGCGAAGGGTTAATTATTTATCCGCAGTGATTGATTCCCGGGAGGTACACCTGGATGATTAAAATGCCATATTTGCTAATGGAGACAGCCGAGCTGTTAAAATGCTAATTCCGTCCGCATACCTTGTCACCACGATGGTCCACCAGCCCGTGGTGTTGGAGCTGATCGCGGAGATTGCAGAAATTATATATTAACGACCACCAGGGCATCCAAATTACTTAATTTAAAATTTGTCAGAATTTGAGTTTCGCCTCTCGCAAGCAATTACACAAATATTTGTGATTTTTTGGATAATTTATTGAAAAGAGTGTTTATTTTTTTATATGACTTGCGGGAAATTTTTGTTCGGGGTCCGTGATGGCACGAAATCAATTTGAAACAATAATCTATGTTATGATTGTTCTTAAAAATTCTATTGCTAATTCAAAAATTAACCAAATTGTTTTTAAGAAACTAAGTGTAGATATAGATTACTTTAAAATACATTTAAATATGATAAGATGTGTAGAAATATTATATACCTATTCATTAACGCGAAATACATCGATATTTATATTTTCTTACGTCAATTTTTTTTTTTTTTTTTGGGTGAGTATATTTTTGTCGTTTAATTTTTGTGGAAATGTGTCAAAGTCGAACTTGAACTAAAAAACTCTTTTTTTTATATTCCTGCGTCAAATTAAATTATTTAAACCTTAAATCGTTTTACTGGCAGAAGAGGAACGAAAGTAGATTGAATGCAATGGAGATGAGATCCCTTAGACGTATGTGTGGCAATGAAGATATTAGGAATGAATGTAAAGCTGATCTTAGAATAATTAATAGAATTAAAAAAGGGTCACTTAGATGGCTTGGGCATGTTGAGCGAATGAATGAGGAATGAATGGTATGAAAGATAAATGCTTTAAGTGTTATGTAAAAATTTTGGACAGATTTGACTTTTTGTTCAGATTGGACTTAAATAAGTGGATTGTATTTCACTTGTTGATGGGATGAGATATAACTGTTATGTAAAACTTATTATGTTACGCTTTCTTTAAGCTTTTGCTTTTGCTATATACTTGCTTTTTGCTTTATATTAAATTCATCTTTTAGGATTGTGCTACTGCTATGTATTTGCTTTCCTCATTAGATTATGATATTTTCTAGTTTGTGTTTCTTTGGCTATCGCTATGTATTGTTAAAAGTATTCGTTCATTTAATGTACACTTTACCTTTTTTTATATAAGCCCTGAAGGGGTTTTAATAAACAATTAAATATCACAATATAAAAAGACACAAATGATCAGGCACTGGAATATATATTTTTTCGCTACAAAATGAACGACCAAAATCTGACAAGAACATCGAATGTTAAAGATCTAGGTGTTAAATTTGTAAGCAGCCTGACATTTCACGATCACATAGAGACGATCAGTGGTAATGCTCTGAGAATGTTAGGATTTGTTCTGCGTACTGCCAGGGTTTTCGAGAATACCCGCGTACTGAGAACTCTTTACAACTCCTTGGTGCGGAGTAGACTCGAGAGTGGCTCGATGATCTGGGGGCCACATGAGAGCAAGTACTCTCTTATGGTGGAGAAAGTCCAAAAGAAGTTTCTGAGATATCTCTACATGAGAGAGTACGGGCATTATCCTTGGCTTTACCCAACCGAGTTTCTCCAGGGTATGCTTGGCTACAATAGTTTAGAGACTAGAAGGAATGTGTATTTGATTACACATTTTTATCGATTGTTGCGCGGTATGATCGACAATACTGAAATTATGCAGAGCATTGGTTTGTATGTTCCTGATAATTACCTTAGACATCGTCAGCATAGATTGTTTCACATTCCAATATACAGGACCAACCTGCCGATGGTTATGCCTGTTGGAAAAGCTACAGCTATGCTGAACAAGATCGCTTTGGATATTGATATATTCCATGTGTCTGAGGGGGTTTTCCGAAGCAGGATTCTCCTACACCTTTGACCAGATTGTACAGGTCACTTTTAATTGTTTAATAATTGTTTAATAATAAATTAGTATTTTAATACACAATATGTATATGTGTGTGTATGTATGTATGTATATGTATATGTGTATGTATGTATACATATGTGTTTATGTATATGTGTGTATGGATGTATATGTATATGTGTATATGTATATTTTTAGATGTAAGTTAATAATATGTATGCATTGAACATAATGTTTGTAATGTACATATTATGTAATAAATAAAAATTGAAATTGAAATTGAAATTGAAATTGAATTGAATATGCTGCACCGGTGCAGGCGATAACGACAGAATGTTCAATGCCTCGGTTAGGTTAGGTTAGACGCTACGGTCTCTAAACGGCGGCTCTCCACAAGCTGATAATGGCCACTGGCACCGACGGCACTTTACGGGTCACGTAGCGGGAGTGGCGGTGGGCGGCGATAGGGCGGCTGCAGTAGGGCGGCTGCAGCGACAGGTTGCAATAGCCTGTTGCAGCTGCGGTGCGCAACAATGGCCGGCGATCGCAGTCAGTGGGCGGCGGCGGCGATGAAAGCGGCGGCAGGACCATGGTAGAGCGGCAGGTCGTAGGCATAGGCGGCCGCAATGTGTAGTGTAAATAAAAATAATTAACTGTGTCTTTGTAAATAATTACTCAGCTTCAACCTTATTTACTCTCCCCTTGTGTAACCTTAAATAAAATATTATTAGTGCATGATTACGATGAAGTCAGGACTGACACCGACAGTCAGATGACAGGAGGCTGCTTTTTTGGATCCGAAAATTTTCCAAAGGGTCAGGAGTGGTGATGCTTGACGTGTCCGCTAATCCAGGCTGGACCTGCAGAGTAAAAACTCGTCCCTGTTGGCCCGGCAGTCTGCCCGCTCGATCCGGCCGAGGCGAATAACAATGAAGACTTGTAGATGAATCTGTGATACTTACAACGTCCAGGATACAATCACTCGCGACTTAATCAAACAGACAGTTACTCAACACAGTAAATCTCCGTAAAATTTCATACTTTGGTCATATAATGAGAGGCGAAAAGTACTCCATCCTTCAGCTCGTCATGAAGGGGAAGATTGAGAATCGCAGAGGGGTTGGAAGGAGGCGGTTTTCCTGGCTTGGAAACATCCGAGAGTGGACCGGGATAAGAAGCGTGGAAGAGCTGTTCCGCACTGCCCTGGACAGGGAAACTTTCTCCCAGATGATCGCCGACGTCGGGGGGACCCGACAGGGCACATAAAGAAGAAGAAGAAACGTCTAAAAATTCTCTATACATCACTGGTACGAGGTATTTTGGAATATTCATCAATTATTAATCTGCCTAACCCGGCGGGGAAATGGTGTGATGGTTAGTATTCAATTTTTGTTTAAAATGTAAGGCCCCCTTGAGGTGAAATTTTACGAAAATGGTTTTATATAAATTGTCAATTTTTATTATGATCATTTATTTATTTTATTTATTCAATGCTGTACATAATATACGTTCGTTTTAGGTCTAATTTTACAATACCTGTCACATTAAAAAACTATATTGACACGTGCAAAGTTTTCAGTTCATATTCAAATAATTAAAAAAAAAAAAAAACAGATTAATCGTGACACTGCCACAAGTAAACTTAGTTTACTTGAAATCATGATTATCCTAGTACAATATGTTACCTGACAATAATTTGCCACATTCTTTGGATGAGTGTCCCCAATAGGGATTATAATCCAGGGTATTTTCCGATCCCGGAATGTGGGATTAAGGAAGGCCAATCACAGGATCGCGGGCCAGCCCCGGGATTGGCCGAGACAGCTATAGTTGACTAATAAATAATAAACTAACTAACTAACTAACCATCACGCCGTTTCCCTGCAGGGGTAGGCAGAGAGGATTGAACGCCACACTCTTCTATCTTGGCACACCACTTTTGCTTCGGCCACATTCATACATCTTCTCATACACGTTCTACGGTTGTTGCGGCTTTTAACAGGGCCATCCTCAAATACTTGTAGTACCTGATCGTGCCAGGTCTTTCGCGGACGCCCTCTATTCCTGTTGCCTTCAACATTCGCCTCATATCTTTTCTTAACATCCTTTCCTCGTTTCCATACGTTTCCACATGACCAACCATCTCAGCACTCTCTTTCTTTATTCCTATCTACCACACTACAGCAGCATTGCATTCACTTCTAATTTGTTCAGTCCTCACTCTATCGACCAAAGATTTTCCACACAAGCGTCTTATTGACCGCATTTCCACCGCATTCAGTCTACTTTCATTCCTCTTTTGCCAATTCCAGGCTTCACTTCCATACATAAGGGTTGGCACTAGAACGCCATTATGTACCGCTAGTCTTGCTTCTTTTGACAGATTCTTATTGGCCATAATTGCATTTAGTGCACCATTAACTTTGTTTCCCGCAGTTACTCTCCTTTCGATATCATTCTCAGCCTTGCCATCTCTAATAAACATACTTCCCAAATACACAAACTCGTTCACTTGTTCTAAGCATTCGTTGTTTATAATTACATCACACTTAGTCACTCTTTCGTCTCTCTCGAATACCATCACTTTCGATTTGCTGACATTCATCAGAAGTTCACTCTGCATGCATACATCGGACATCCTGGATACCAGGCACTGCAGATCAGCTTCACTGTTAGCCACTAATACTGTATCGTCTGCGTATAGTAGACAGGATATGGTGAGTCCGTCCATTTTCGCTCCAACTTCTAGTTCCTTCAGTTCTTTCATACAATTATCCATATACAGGTTGAAAAGTCATGGTGACATTACGCATCCCTGTTTGACACCTTTTGTAATATCAAACCATGATGTGAATGTCCCATTAATTCTCACGCAAGCACTACTTCCTTCGTACAGGGATGCAATTGCCTGTATGAGTTTACTCTTCACCCCATATTCAGTCAAAACCTTCCATAACTTCCATAATAATATTATTGAAATTATGCAGTTTAAAGTACAATACAAGTTATGTATTTAAATTTTCGCACTAATTAAACTAGATTATTATTTATCAGCGTGAATTTTTCTTTACACCATTATTATTTTTAATTTTGGTGCACCCGCTGACGTGAACACAATTGGTCAATTAACCGACCATTAACGCATCGACCCGGATTTATTTTAATCATCTTCACTTTCATACATAATAATCCCTGCTCCCAGTAAATAAATGGTCGACCTATTTCTCTTAAGATACTGATACACATGCTCATTAGTGGCACGTGAGCACGCGCAGTATTGAGCTTCTTGAGCTCTTGCTACGTAGCAGCATGTGGTACGCACATTGCTAGTAATGAGCATACTCATTACTAGCACGCTCAAAAATCAACCGCCGGTTGAATTATGGGCATGCTCATTTGATTTGCAGGCGGAAGGGGGATCTTTTGAGCATGGGTGAATTTGCTTGCTTATGAGCATGCTAATATCATTCGCCACTAGTATCGATTATCAATGCGATCTTCTCAGTCCGCGACAGATAAAGCAAATGTGGCGCGTTGGGGAAACGACAAAACATTACTTTACGTGACTTATTATAGGAATGTTTGTGGAATACTCGGTCACCGCTATATAAAAATAATATAGCAAGAAATAATGCTTATGAAACTTTATTAAAGACATGAATGATTCAAATCTTAAAATGTATAAAAAATTATAAAAACTAAAATCAAAAATGTGCGGATGGAAACTCGGGAACTATTTTGATTTGTTGGTTCACTTGAATTTCCTATTTCAGTTTGCAAAGTTTCCATTTTGAACAAGATCGTTTCTATTCTATGACAAGAACATGCCAGTAATAAGCGTGTGTGTTTGATTGTTAGCTTTGAGCATGCATTTGTACATGCTTTAAATAAGCATGCTAATATCGAGCAAGTGTGTACAGTTGTTTAAGCATGCTCAAAAATAAGCAGGTGTATCAGTAACTTTATCCAAATTGTAATACGATGTTTACATACACTTTCCAGCGTTGTATTGTACAGTTAATGTATATTATAGATGTCTCACAGAGTCGAACCTGTATTTTTATGGGAAAGTAGGTATAGAAGTCATTTTTTGGTGTACGTAGGACTTAAAACAGAAAAATACACAGAAAAAAGTGCTTTTAAAATTCCGTATATCAATTGTAAATTTCTCATTAGCGACATTAACGATATTAAAATAATTAGCGACATCTGTGGGGATTTAGGGGGAATGATAATGGTTGTCACAGGCCGCGTATGAAATGTGGTTACAACACACTTGTGAAGCGTGGCATGCAATTCAAATATATACAACTTCCAAAAAATTAGTAGGCATGGTATATTCTATCTTGGATGGAAATGACGAACGTTACATATGTGTAAAGCGATCACTTAAGCCAACCATACGATAGGTCGTAACTCCTATGTACACCAAAAAATGACTTCTATACCAACATTCCCATAAAAATACAGTTTCGTTTCTATGAGACATCTATAATATACATTAATTGATTAATGATGTCTCTGTGACAAGAAATCCAGCACTACCGTTCCGACAAATTTGAAAAAACTCAAAAATATTCTGAATTGTATTGTACAGTTTAATTTTTTATTTTCATTATCCTAAGTGGTTAACTAACTAAACTAAAATTTCTTTGTCCATTGTTCTTATTATACCTAGATATGACACGCCAACATCGTTAGGTTATGTTAGGTTAGGTTTTCCGAATTTTCGTTGCGTTGAGCCCTAAAGGTCTGCCATAACTGCTTTGGTAGACAAATAAACATACTCGTGGGGGCCTTCGCCGGTCTTATAAACGAAAGACCAAATTTCCGTTAGTAAATCGACAATTTACTAACGGATGGCCGTTCGTTTATAATTGTTACAGGCGCTCATCTTATAAAACTTTTTTTGCCGTAAGTATCGCAATATCGTACTTACTGCTCTTGTCTATGATTTTAGCGCTGTCAGAGGCGAAATATATTTTTTTTCTATGGAAATGAAACATAACCTAAAATTTCTCGCTCGCACCGGATTTTTGGGATACTTCCCACAACACTACACTGGCAGTCCTTTGAAACCCCAACAAAGTCTGCAGCAGCTAATAATATTGATCCAAGAGCATAGAATCTCAAGGCAACACGCAATTTTGTGGTTGATGATAATGTCAGATTCTTACGCGTGCGCCTTTTTACATTTTGCCCAATATCTTCTAGAAGCTGTCAAGCAGACCTATTCGACAAACGAAAATGGTTGATAAAATCTGCGTCATCTAAAATATTAAAATAATCCACTCGTATATCGAACATTCTTTGTCGTCGAGTTTGTTCTTCATCCGACGAACTTGAATATAATAATAGCTGGACATCGCTATCTGAAAACATTTTCCTTGAAAATGTAGCAGCAGTCAGTACTATATATGTGTACATGTTAAATAAACAGCGTAAAATGCAAATTGACAACGGACCTAACCTTAAAAAATAATACGTCAATATGTCATACTTCTGTCAATTTCAACTAACGGACGGTAAACTGGTGGTTCGAGTGTCGGTATCGGCCGTCGGTAAAATTTTACTAAAATTTGACTAACGGATTGTAATAAGACGAAAATAATGACGTTTGTATCAAATTTCGGTTTATTTGATCTGATTTTAACTAACGGACGTTTATAAGACCGGCCCTAAGACAGTCCGGGATAAGCGGCGGGTGACCATTCACACCCTCCTCGCAAAGCGGTCGTCGTGGAAACGCGAAGTCAAAACAAAACGCCCCATGCAGTATTCAAAATCTGTGGTCCCTCACTGCGGGTTCCGAGAAGCTGGGCCCAACTGCTGGCCCGGGAGGAGCAAAAACCAGCCCTCCCGATCGGGTGGTGCAAATTAAGGGGGCCGCAAAAACACAATTAAAAATTCGGGCCCGATGACGGACCGTGGGCGAAAACAACAACTGAAAGAAAGAATTTTCGGACCGTTTTGTGCATTTTTTGACAGCGGTCCGTCTTACAGACGAGTCCTGCGCCTGCTAGGGATGTTCGGAATACGATGAATCGCGTTTAGTTTATTTTCAAAAATGTTCTTCTGGTTTTTCGGGCATATTCTGCCGTGTTTCTGCGACCTTTCTGGCATTGCAGGGTCCACCATCAGGATTGATGTGTTGATGATGTTGTGCTTAAGTATTGGATAGCAACCCAGGTAAGTCCAAGAGTCACCAAGCATGCCATGACCGGCGGCGGATGTTGGGATCCACAAGCACCCGGTGAACATCAATAGAGATGATGATTTCAAACTGATAACCTCTTCAAAACCATCTTGTATCGGTTTTCGCAAAGATAGTGAACCGTCAAAAGTGGAGCAAGCACGACACAAACAGTTAACACAAGACAATCCATGTCTTCGACACGGTATTCTCACGAAATCTTCTTATTCTTCTTCCTTAGCCTTTTTCCCTCCACTGCTGGATGTAGACCTCTTCCATTTTCTCTCAGAGATGACTCTGTTTCTCCCCTTTGCATCCAGGTTCTTCCTGCTTGCTGGACTATGTCATCAGATCATCTTTTGCGAGGTCTTCCGACGTTTCTATTTTTCGTCCAGGGCCTCCACTGCAGGATTCTGGGTGCCCATCTAGTATCCTCATGTCGAGTCATATGTCCAGGCCACCGCAATTTCACAATACGGTCCATAATATCGGCAACTTTTGTTCGGCGTCTTATTTCTTCATTTCTGATTTTATCTCGAAGACTCACGCCGAGCATCTGCCTTTCCATGGCCCGCTGTGTACACTTATTTTGTGTATGCTTTTTTCTGTTAGTGTTGCTGTTTCTAGGCCATATGTCAACATCGGTAGGATACTTGTATCGAACATTTTTCTTTTCAGGCATACTGGGACCTTTATTTTCAAACAAGTGTTTCAATGCTGCCCACGAAATAGATAAACATAAACAAACCCTGTTTTCGACACGGTATTGCCAATCAGTACATGTATGATTATTTATAGAGCTTCAAAGCATCTGGCGGAAGAAATGACCCGCGAAAATCATCTGGTAATCATTAATATGAATGTACAGTACTGCCCCGTTAAACATATTAAAAAGCAGGTTTGTCAATTTTATATTTAATTTCCTCACTTTTTGGACCTGTATTATCTGATATCTACCAAAATCCCCCGAAATCAAATGCAGACCCCGTGGCAAGAAGTTGTTAACTCACATTTTTGTCAAAAATGAGTTAATAAGCCGTCTAACCTAAATATTGTACGCTCTTTCCATTGGACATAAGTTCAGAACTTAAAAATAATTAGAACATGCTCAAATCATAGGGATGAACATGTTAACTACACTTTTTCATAAAAATCAAATCAGTTACTAATGGAAAGAACATGTTATCTTCAATAATAACATGTTCATGCCATCATTCTGAAATTAACACGCCTTTTAATTTGATTAGAATATTTATAGTTAAAATAAATTTTAATCTGGCAATACCGTCACATATTTGTTTTTATTTGAAGACTATTATTATATGTACTTATATATTATTTTTTTTTTTTATATATTTATTTTTTTTTTTGGATATTTATTACATTAAACATATGCCAAACTGCACAGCAGTTTTACGGCATGGTTGCCTTCAATATTTGACAATAATTTTTATTTTATAATGAAGATAGTAGGTCATTATCGAGTGTCACATGTTTTTTTTCAAGTGATACATGATATGTAATTATAAATAATAAATGATACATACCAAGTTTTGTATTATTAATTAACATGCCAAGTATTTTGTAATTTTGGATAATGGATGGTAAAAATGGATAGCATTTGAAGGGTTGTTTGACATTCGTGTTTTACCAATTTTAAAAAGGTGGTATTCTATTAAAAATGAGTTCCAGAGGCGAAAAAATGGTTGTTAAGTACATTTTTTTAGGGAAAATTAGTATATTTTTATTCTTTGTGCATAAATTCGTTTTTTTAACTTTGTAAATACTTTTTTGATATTTTAGTGACATAAATCAATAAAAGATAATCTTGAATTAGCAATAAAACATATTATTCAAAGTCGAAATGCAAATGTCTAATTATCTCAAAATGATAACAACTTCTTGCAATGAGGTCTTCAAATATAATATGCAAACCTTCATACCTACTATAGTGTACGTAAGTCCAGCGGTCACTGGTTCTATATCCTCTTCACATCCATGTAAGTTCTTATAAGATATCCATTTAATTTCAATACTTAAAGAGAAGAGAAGAGTTGGTGAAACTATTATTGTTGAGCAAATTTATACACGAGTTAAAATTTATTTTCTTTTCTAAAATCATTCATTTTATTACCTTTATAAAAAAAGCAAGTAGTTAAAATATTTGGTTAAAGTTGAACAAACGAAAAATACTAGTAAGCAATATACAAAATTAGGCAAAATTTCGCTAAAACGAATTCAGTTATTTGGAACATCCCTAGTTCTTGCCGATGTACTTATTTGAAAAACGTCCCTGTCTGTTTGTCAACTGTCAATCCATGGGTTTAGTTAGACAGCGCAATTTGCGATTCATTCACTCAACAAGGGGATAGTTTCACGTATTAAAATTATTTAAAAACAGGGGTGCGCGCTTCCAAAACTTTACTTGTAAATATATTTATTTATTTATTTGTTTAACGCCCTTATGGGCTTTTACAAAATATACAAAATATAAATTTAAAAATTTAAAAAAAGTAACATTAGACATATATACTGTTAAAAGGTACAAGTACACATAATAGAATTGTGTAAATTTAGATTGCTGTTAAAAGATTCAAGTACCTACATCTTATAGATTTGTGTAAAGTAAAACGAGAAGTTTAAGTAGTAAGAAGAAAATGATTGTAAGTAGTAAGAAGAAGAAGAAATAGATTGCAGTTAAAAAGATTCAAGTACATCTTATAGATTTATGTAAATTAAAAAGGGAAGTTTAAGAAATGAGAAGAAAAAGAAAACTGTATTATCCGTTTCCATTCCATATTTTTGTAAAGTCAATTCGTAAAAAAACGAAGATAATTATGACTTTTATTAAAAATAACTATCCCCCTTCTCACTGTGAATATTAAAATATATTATTATTTCCAAGATAGGCCCGTAGAACTTCACAATCACTTAAATGAAAATAAAGCATAGTAATCTACTAAGCTTTGTTATACCTTCGCGTATAAAGTATAAAAGGAAAGGCACCAAAATCCAAAAAAATTGAAATAATTTTTTGAATGCTGTCACCGAGAATTACTAATTTAAAATGTACCTAAATTAAAAAAAAATTTCATATTACCGCCTTTGATTTTATACTTCACAAATGAGATTATCTGAAATTTCCACATTAATAAACAACAGAGCTGGACTGAATAATATACAACAAGAATAGTACACAATAATGGATGTCAATTATACCGTCCTGAACTAAAATTATAAAATAAAATTACATACTTAGGAATCATAAGAAACAAGAACCAAACAAAAAATGGAAAACCCAATTAGCCAAACCGTTAACAAAATAAGAAAATAAATTTATATTTTTTTAAAAACCCGAAAACATTCTGGCATGCTTCAGCTTACCAGACTAACAAATAATCTCCAATTTTGCATATATACTTTTTTTTTACATATTATGTCTAACCTCATTATGTTTAAACTATGTATATATATACTTTTTTACATTTATACCCTTTATTTTTCTTTTACATTTAATCGTTTGTTGTATTTAATTATGTATAAACCTGCTACTTTAAACTTTTTTGCATATATACTTTTTTTACATACATGTCTAACCTCATTATGTTTAAACTATGTATATATACTTTTTTACATTTATACCCTTTATTTTTCTTTTACATTTAATCGTTTGTTGTATTTTAATTATGTATAAACCTGCTACTTTACACTTTTTTGCATATATACTTTTTTTACATACATGTCTAACCTCATTATGTTTAAACTATGTATATATACATTTTTACATTTATACCCTTTATTTTTCTTTTACATTTAATCGTTTGTTGTATTTTAATTATGTATAAACCTGTTGTAAAAGGCTATTAAGCCGTGTAATTAATAAAATAAATAAAAATAAATAAAAAATAAATAAATTCGCTGTTATTATGTGGGGAGCGATGTTCCCTCTAAGGTGTCCGGGTGTTCGGCCGTACACTTATAAATCGTTCGCACGCATGTTCCCAACCCCCGCACGCAGAAAGAAATATGCAAAAACAGATTTCAGGTGTGCCTTAGTTGATAGATTTATTAATAATTTACCCATTCTTCCCATGAGCAATGGAGAAAAGCACCAAAATCCAGCAAGAATATTGTACAATTAACTTGTACTTACTTACTTACTTACTTACCATCACGCCGTTTCCCCGTGGGGGTAGGCAGAGAGGATAGAGCGCCATACTCTTCTGTCCCGACATACAACTCTCGCCTTACACACGCATCTCATCTTCGCATGCAAGCTCGCCGGTTGTTGAGGCTTCTAACGGGACCATCTTCCAGTATCTGGTTGATCTGGTCATGCCATGTCTTCCGCGGTCGCCCTCTCTTTCTGGCGCCATCAACACTTGCATTATATATCTTTCTTACCATTCTTTCCTCATTCATTCGCTCAACATGCCCAATCCATCTGAGCGACCATTTTTTAATTCTATTAATTATGTTAAGATCAGCTTTACATTCATTCCTAATATCTGCATTCTTTACTCTATCATAAATTGATTTTCCACACATACGTCTGAGGGATCTCATCTCCACTGCATTCAATCTACTTTCGTTCCTCTTCTGCCAGCTACAGGTTTCCCCTCCATACATCAGTGTTGGTACCAGATGTATGGAAGCGAAGCCTGGAGCTGGCATTAACTTGTACCGTGTAAAAATGGTGTTATTTCTATTATGTGTGCGGACTATAAACTCGTATGAGTATACAAAATAAATCTACTTACGATTAAAATTTTACAACGTCTAATGATCAAAATAATACTTCAAAAACTAGAAAGAAAATAGACTATCCAACACACCTTATATTCGAAGAATTGTTAAAATGTGATGATCTAACCAAAAATATAAATTTTTAATTATGAAAAATTATAGAAGTCTCGCAGAGATTAATCAGAGTTTAGTGATCACATGATTATTAGATTCTTTATACATATAACTAACTAACCATCACGCCATTTTTCTCAGGGGTAGGCAGAGAAGATAGAACGCCATGTTCTTCTATCTTGGCACACCACTTTTGCTTCGGTTACATGCATAGGTCTCCTCATACAAGTTTTACGATTGTTGAGGCTTTTAACAGGGCCATCCTCAAATACTTGTAGTATCTGATCGTGCCAGATCTTTCGCGGACGCCCTCTATTCCTGTTGCCTTCAACACTCGCCTCATATATTTTATTAACCATCCTTTCCTCGTTCATACGTTCCACATGACCAAACCATCTCAGCACTCCTTTCTTTATTCTATCTACCACACCACAGCCAGCATTACGTTCACTTTCGAATGGACTACGCAAGAAACATCTGTGGTCCTTCCCATGACATAGAAGGTATACATAGATTTCGCAGCTGGTAATGATATATCTATATTTTTAAAGTGAAATATTAAGCAATATTCTTTTCAATGTATGTGTGTGTAATATTCTTACGAATTATTCAACATATCTATATATTAGAGTACCTACGCCTGAAAATTACTGTTTTGAGACTTATATAATTTATCTTAATTAATAATTATCCTTCTATGGGCGAAATCCAGTAATTGTGTTCTCAGAACATACATATAAAAATATTGTTAAAAATAAAAAAAATAGCATAGTTCTATAATTTAATATTGCATACTAACAGAACAAATATAACATAATATATATAGGTAAAAAATATTTTACCTAAATGTACAGACTGCCGAATAGCATCAGAAAAATCCTA
>JADDOH010012971.1:0-47274 GCA_016648135.1 Agrypnia vestita
ATAGAGATGCGAACACGGAATACGTGGCACATCAATATTCTTACTATTTTCAAACTAAGCTTATCGCCTGTGCTATTAAAATAGGACTAACTTGCTTGTCTGGAGTGAGATTCGAACCCGCGACCTTTGGATCACGAGGCGAGAGTCCTAACCACAGGACCAACAAGCTACTCATGATAAAATGACTGTTTGCTGATATACACTATATTTTAAATAAACAACAGCATTAAAAATGCAGCAAAAAATTCCATACTTTACTGAGAAACTCCAGATGATGTTTGTTTTGTCAGATTCGAAAAGTTTGCCGGATGAGAGTGTCGAGCAAGGATATGCATTTTTAAACATCAAGTATAGGAGGTGTGGTGGTTTAGAACCGTCGTAACTCTAGCCGCACGCAGCGAGTGATATCCATAAATCTGGGGTTCAATTTGACTAACTAGGTCCGTAGCACTCCCAAGTAATATACCTGTACTCGAAGCCACATCTGTAAATCATTGCCAATAAAATACCACAGTTAATCGTGAGTGTATAGCTTATGCCCTGTATCTTTGTCTGCCGAGTCGTCTCATACATAGCTCGCGCCACTCACACAATGTTACGTGCCGACACAAGAAGATGCCTTTGGACGGATGGGCATTTTCTCACAAAATACGTACAGACACACTAACCCGCCAAAGAGGTATCGAACACACTTATGCCCCGCCTATTATTCCTACTTATTTATGTACAAACACATACACACTTTACTCTCTTAGATGGCTAACTTCATGGTGTGATAAGCGTGTGGATGTTGTAACTTTGATATATTTTGGCTTACCTAAAATCAGGTAGTGGTTTGTACTAATTTAACTATTACTCTGTTATAAAGTCTAACCACAAAGTTAAAGCTTTAAATATTTCCATACTATATGTATGGCAGCATACTACCGCCATCTATGAAAGTAAATAAACACATATAATTGACCAAACACATTTCTAAACGAAATGCGTATGTAGATATACGTTACCTTGCGGCAAAATTCAATAATAAATAAATACAATAATACAAATAAATAAAGTAATTGTATTTACTTAATAAATATATAGGTATTAGCTTTTTAAATTTTGATGTTAATTTCTGTTCCTGCTCAATTGATATTTTTAATTATGAAATGACAAATGTTACACATCGTATGCGATTACTGTAAGGCTCGATCATCAAAAATATTAACTTGTATAGATTTTCATAACAAAATATAATTAATTTTTTTATGTATTTTCTGAGCAAGTAGTGGGTTAATTTCCCTCCGTATTTAACTAAACGCAACGTTTTACCAGAAGAAAGCTAAATGCGTGTGCTTACCGAGTCTTTCACTGTTTCTGCTCGAAGTCTAAATGGTTAGCGGAAAGCCCCGGACTTAAAGGGGAACAATGGGCTATAAATTTAACATTGTTAGAAAGGAAAATGCAGGAATAAGTTAAAAGGAAAAAGGCTGACGCTATTTTCGTTCAACTTAAGTTATAATGAAATTACCATTTTTACGCTTAATAATTGATAATAAGCTTAACAAGTTTTTGGACTTTTGGATTTTTTAAAAATGTTTTTTTTAAATAGGGATGCGAACTCGAAATTCGTGTCGCATCAATATTTTAAAAATAACAAATATGACCAACTTGCTGGTCTTCTGGAGTTGGCTTGGCCACTGACCACTGGACCAATAAGCGAGTATCATAACCACTAGACTAACACGTTACTATTTTTTAAATTTATTTGAATTATTGTTATATTGTGAATGCATTGCTTGTATTTTAAAAACGGAACAGTCTAGAAAACTCAGCAACGTTCCCTGGCAATCCAGCACTATCGAGTAGAGTTTGAAAAAGCCCAGATGGGTCGCATATCCAAGAGTTTTCTAAAAATGGAGAATGAAAGGCGGCCGCAAGTATATAAGACATGGTAAGCGCCCGATTAGTAATTTTTTATTTTGATGGAAAGCAATTTCTAAACGTGATATGTGTGTGCGTAATATATATTAAGTGCTATTACGAGGGAGTATTAACCTAGTGAATTTTGATATATACTCTATTGTGTTGATTATTTAAAATAAATGTTATTTATTTAACGTAAAGTTTTAATCGAACTCCATCACCGTAAATATGTGATAGTGTTACCTAAAATTGTTCAATTATTTTTTTTATTATTTAGTTCGTAAATCTATGCACGTTTTTAATTTATTCCGGATGCCGGAACTTCTAACTCCAATTCCAAATGACTCCAAAAAAATGTATGCACAAGGCACGACGGGAAGTCGCGCTGATAGAAAATTATTAGATTATGTCATGAAATTGGGTAATTTTTTACAAAAATTTGATTACTTTTTTATTTTCTTTTAATCAAACTTATAAAGACTCACATTAAACTATTACACTGTAAACTATTACATTTATAAAATACAAAATGGACGCTTTACTATTACTTTCACTGACCTCCTCATCCGTGACTGACGTGCAACTTTCCCCGGTTTACGTTACAGAAAAGTACTTATTATGAAATAAAATAGCTAATGATATATAATAAATCGTCTCTGTGTAAAAAATTGCAAAATTTCTACAAAATTATACCCACCGCCACAAGCCTAACCACATCAATGTGAAATTCTTTATGTGAATAAAACAGAAACTTATGTACGAATGTCTTATTTAAAGAAATCTATGCCGTCACTCCGACCTATTTTCATTCGCAACGGTAGGGAATGCAATCCCTATCCCGCGAGATCTCGAGGCATTTTACGAGATCAATCCCGAACCGAAAAATCGAACGAAATTATCGAGATTGATCAGCATTTTTTATGTTCTGTAAGTTTAATTGTATATTTCTTTAGAGCTTTTAATAATTACTTAAAACTTGTTAATGTCCCATTTAAATAATGAAAATAGCTTTGAATGATATTTGCTGTATTTTAGCAACCTATAATAGTAATAAAAACTACTACTATTTAGTAGTTTTTACTCTACTACATTCACTGATTGATGCTTGGAAAAACGCCTACAAAAACTTTAATGCGATGATTAATAATGAACATTTTATTAAAATTGCTGATACAAAAATGCAAGGCATTATCGTTAATTGCTATTCAGCTCTCTAAACAAAAAAAAACACAAAAGTATTCGGGATCCCGATCGGTAGGGATCCCGCGGGATTGAAAATTCTAATCTCGAGGGATCCCGAAAGGGCAATCCCGACTCGGGATTGCATTCTCTAGTCAACTGTGAGGACCGGTGGCACATAGAAAAAATTATAATACTCCCAAACAAAATGTTAAAATTACATTTTGTCTTTTATCACCATATACGTAAGTAAATATGTTTGTAACATGCAAGGTAACCCTACAGAGGTAACAAAAAAGTGTACTTAAAAAAGTCGTGTAACATTTATGTAATCGTGTTATATATTTGAACGTCTCCCAGGAAGCTGAGTGAGCCCTTGGTCCACGAACTGTGGGAATACTTAAGATAAATCCAGATAAATATGATGGCTTTGATCCTCGCGTCCTTGCGGCGCACCTGCTGTTCTGAAAATATATTGTGCCATAAAATGGCGCATGTTAATAAATATTTAAATGGTATTGGAATTCTGCGAAACTCTCAAAGGCGGGAATGCTAATGTTCCGCACTGGCAAAATGAAATCAGTTTCCCCAAAAAAGTCAATTTTCGTATGAGAAAAAACGTAATAAATGTACATTTTTGATAACTATGCATACACAGAATGGGCCAAAAGTCACTTAACTATCTTAAAATTTAATTTATTTTTATTTTTCATTATTATTGAGAGGCATTAAATTCCCTTCATTTGTACGACAAAGTAATGTATTTCGCAAATAACATTTATTTCATCGTCACAAATGCGAAATCAAATATAAAAATAAAAAATAATATGTAGATTCTTACAGAAAAAAAAATATTTATCACACATTGTTATATTAAATAATACATTCTTATTGTGAATTTTCAAGTTCACAACAAAGTTTTATGAATTTTAAATACTAACTTTATTAATCAATTAGAAATCCATACAGAAAAATCAAATCAACAAAAAAAGTCACACTGGTGGATAGAGTGAGAAGTGCCGACATAAAGAACACACATGGCAAGGAACTTCTACTTACATATAGAGAAATCACAAATGAGGTGAAGTGGACATTTGCTAAGAATGCCAGAGGAATGAATACTATGAAGTATCCTATTGGCAACCCCGGAAGGAAGGCAACTGGTGGGTCTGATAACAGAATAGGTTTTTACTAGTTAAGTAGTATAAGAAAGGGGAACTTGTAGGCACCTTGTCGAGTCTTAGGGTCTTTGGTGAACAAGTGGATGAAGATGATAATGATGCTGTATATAAATGAATGAACGTACCTATCAATTATTGAGTTATAGTGCTAACAATGATAAAAATCATTGTTCGTTATGGACGACAGATTAAAGACGCGTAAAACACTTCTGACCCAGCCAGCTGCGCAGCTCTACTAAAGAGCCAAGTTCTGTAATCTGCCAAATCCAGCGCATTCCTCGCACCACGCACTGCACCACTCTTTCCCACAATACATATGCATACTAACAAATTTATATCAGTTTATCAGTTTCATCGAGAAAGCTTTTTATTTTGTTGTGTCTGGTAAATTCTTATATATTATATTATTACTATTATTTAATTGAATACATGTCTATATTTTGTCCTACTATCTTAAGTATGAATTCTTTATTTAGTATATTTACAGAGATATTCATAACGATATCATTCATAAAGATATCCATACAGGTAATGCCAACTCAGTTAACAACATCGGAGAGGAAAGGTTAAAATTTAAATAATTTTTGATACAATGTTATGTTCACCAATCTCACCGTAAGAAAATCCACACATAATCAAATTTTTGAAAGCTGTATATATAATATGTTCCAAATTTCCATTTATTTCAAGAAATATGTTAGAGACATCTGTAGTCATTTTCATGAAATATTATACATAGATTTCGCAGGTGGTAAGGATACCTATATATTTGTTCAGAACACGCTTATAAAAATATAGCGGCTTAAGCTAAGTAAATTTTTTTAATTTAATTAAGTTAACCTAATTATATTTTAGAAATTTGTCTCAGTGACGTCGAAGGCTGATTTCCCAAATAAAGGACGAATTCACAACAAGGTTATTTTGATAAAATCGATTCGCCTCTTCGCCATGTCGTTTCGGAAGGTAATAGCATTACACAAAGGACCTTCGCTGTTTACAAAAAGCCAAGTCCATGTCAGGAGCAGACAGAGACTTTTCCAAAGAAAATCTTTTGCTTTTTCAGCTGACTTGTGATATTTATTAATCCGTCTTACAATCAATTTCTTCAAGAATCGTTCTTCCTAAAAAGTCTTATATAAACTCTTATACAAAATAATTTTTAATAGTAAATTGTTTATTATTTTAACCGGTGACATAATAACCGTTATTTTAGATTTTTATCTAATTTTCTAGATGTTTCCGGTTAACAGTTATAACTCAGTTACCAAACATCAATGCAATAAGACAATGGTCAATCCATATCTATACTAATATTTAAAGAAGTAAAGTTCTTAAGTTTAGATGTAAGAGGTAATCTCCGAAATTACTCATCCGATTTCAAAAATTCTTTCACAAATATTAAGAGTGAATTTTCCGGGTGGACATGTGGATAATTTGGACACAAATGAGAGCAAGTGCTCTCCTATGGTGGAAAAATTCCAAAAGAAGTTTCTGAGATATCTCTACATGAGAGAGTACGGACATCCTTGGCTCAACTTGCTAAAACTTGTTAAAATTCACACACTTTCCGTCATCTGATCAAGCTGAAATTTTTTACATTGACTCAATGTCAATGATAATGTATTTTTACATACACGCACATTTGGGGTCATACTTAAATACACGCACACAAAAAATGCAAATTGATCTCAGATGTTCAGTCAATTACCTACTTTCTTGGTCGCTTCTGAAATGATTTAAATAGTGAACTTAATAATTTATCTCTTTAGTTAAACGTGCTACAAAACAAAAGCGAGGTGTGACTCTATAAAATGATTATGTTTATTGTAAATTTTTGCACCAAAATGCCAATGATAATTAATACGATACTATAAATGCTAAAGAAAAGATTTTTATGATTAACTTAATTTTAATTAAGTACCAATGTGATAATAAAATAACAAAAGTACAATAAAATGAAAACCAAGACCTCGCAAATAAAGGACTTATAATGAAAACTATGTGCTTATGGGTCTCCTTTTATAAGTTTTTGTAAAATTTGAATTATAATTTTTCTCTAGAAAAGGTGCAGATGGTATGACAGATTTGCTGAACACGTAAAGGCATGTTGAATTTAGTAATGACAAATCACAGTCAATCAGTGTATTTGGAGGGCATCCATAGAAAACGTTCACTCTATTCAATAATTTTAACCATCCTATTAAAAACATTTTAACACTAAAAAATTATAAACAGGAGACATTTTAAAATACCATTGTGGAACAGGATGGTTAACGAAGATGACTATAAGGTAATCTACTTATCGTGACCATAAAATCCTTTAAGCATACATCTATACACGGACATATATTCATATAAGATTCGTACACGTTGCATATCACGTTCATATTCATACAATCATAAAAAAAGCGAATCGCTTGCAATAAAATATGACTTACTAATCTACCCAATAAGAGATGGGTCGTTCATGAATGAACTATTCAGTTCATTTTCACCAACAACCGTTCATTAGTTTTTCTTCTTTGATAGCTGTGCAGCCCATATCAAGCCTTAATCTCCATCTATCCTGCTCCCCCTGTTTCCCTCTCTGTCCTCCAGTCTGTCACCGCGGTGTTTGGTTTTCATCCCTTCTGACCTTGTATTCTCATCGCAGCCTGGGTCTGCCGACTTTTATTCTTCCACCGGATATGCCTCGATAATCCTGCTGGGCATCCGCAACTATTGCATACTCTACACATGCTCCACCCATCTCAGCTTATTCAGCTGAGCATATCCATAGAACTTGGGAGCCTTTAATATATTATATAGCTGGTTGTTGTTTCTTATTCTCCAGTTTCGCCATCGTTCACGGGTCTCAGGATTTTGCGTAGCACTCTTCTCTCAAATTAGTTCAGTTTTTCAGTTTCGTTACTTAATTTTCCACATATTGTGAAAGAAAAGAATGATTCGATATGAACATCTCTAAATGAAGAAGAAAACAATTCTAAATGAAGAGAAATTCTAACCTTCCCCCTCTAAACAGCGATAATTTTTGGTGGACAGAAAATGTATGTATCAATCCCATTCACCATCAGAAATAATTTCTGGTAGAAAAATTAATAATCTAAATCCTACCCTCCCGTCAGCGATATGTTTTGGTGGATAAATCGGCAGTTCATATGAACGATTGAATGTGAATAGTTTACTTGAATAAAATACATGATGAACGATTAGTTAGCTGAACGAATCTTCCCATCCCTACTACGATTATTTGAGCACTAGGCGAGTGTCTTGCCGCTAGACGTAGTCTACTTACACCCTTGCACACGCAATGCCGGAACAAAGCTAAACAAGATCGGCTGTAGTTTGTACAAGGTATTTAAATGTTCTTGGTAACATAGGAACTAAACATAAGAAACATTGTAAGTCAAAAAAACAAAAAAAGGAGATATGTTTTCTGCCAAATAAAAATAGAATATGGCATAATAGGATAGTGAGGCGTGCTTTATACAAATGTTCAACAACTTTTAAGAGCACAAAATGCTATAATAATAAAAATATAATATAAAAATAAATGAAATATAAAAAGTAACATTTCAAATGCCGATTCGAACGAGCTCGAAAGAAATATTTATAGAATTTGATATTCCGACAAACTGGCAAATATATACAAAAAATGTCCTTATCCACCAATATGAAATTTGCAATAACTATCAAAACGCACAGCAGTCTAAGCCAAAGAGACACTAAAAATAAAAATTAATTAATGCTGACTGCAAAAACAACATTTGGGCAGAGATCCATTAAACATAACTCTATTAAATTGTATTGTACATAATAGACTGCCAATGGAAATAAAATATGCAACAAATGGGAAATTATTGAAGAATCACATTATAAAATGGATAAAGGTGTTAGGCAATGAGGAGATAACGACAAATGTAACAAAAATTGGAACAAACGACGAATAAAAAACTTTAAAAAATTGTTACATATAAATATAAAAAGTAAAAAATTCCTATAATTGAATATGAATGAAAGTGCTGCCATGTCTGATCTTGATTTGTTACGAATTTCTAATCGAGCCTAATATCCAGCCTATAACATTGCGACTACCTCGTATAAGCACATTTTTTTGTACGCATACTATTTTGTTCAATTTCGCATTAATATAATTGAACCATTTCTTTAGCAAGATCGCTACCTGTCTTCAAAGTGGAATCTCCAATTTCACGAGGCTTTATTTACCCGAATTACCAGAAAAGGTTTCTGAGCGACCTGATGTACATTCAAAATCCTTTCCAAGAACTGACATCATCCTTCATTAAGCAGTACATACATATGAACGTGTGTAACTTTGAGAAAGGACTAAATGTAATTAAATTAACAAATTTCTTTTTCAAACACAGCAAAATAATTTTGTGGTTACATTATTAATATGATTAATAGAAAGAAACTTCGTTTTCACCACTTTTTTATTGAAATATCAACATTTTTCAAAGCCCGGGTCCTTGTATACTAACAAAATGAGAGGAATTGACAAACAAAATATTTAAAAGTTATATATTGAAAATAAAAAATAATAAAGTACCTACT
The DNA here is from genome assembly GCA_016648135.1 of Agrypnia vestita. Taxonomy (NCBI): domain Eukaryota; kingdom Metazoa; phylum Arthropoda; class Insecta; order Trichoptera; family Phryganeidae; genus Agrypnia; species Agrypnia vestita. Next base: position 8,844 of record JADDOH010012971.1, read on the forward strand.
TAACATGAAAATAAGTTAAAAGGTAACTATTTGTAAAAAAAAACTGGTTATTTATAATATCAAATTTACTATTAATAATTTTTCTTATTTTCAAAATTTCTAATTCATCTGTGATTCTGTATAATTTGTATGTAAAATTTGTAAACCCTTATTAATATCAAAAGAATGATCCATAGCCAAAAGATGGTAAGCAAATTCAGAATAAAAGAAATAAAGAAATTTTAATTTGCTAACCATCTTTTTTTTCCATTCCGAAATATGTCACATTTACTCATTTCAAAGAAAATGTAAAATTTATCCCAATGAAATTTTTAATTTTCTTCGCTGTGATACACAAAAAGTCAACTGGATCTTTTATATAAGATTAACATGAAATATTTTAGATCACGCGGTCACCTAATCTATAATATAAAACGTAAATAAATGATGAAAAAATATCGGAGAAAATAATTCAATTCCCTGCTTGAAGGTAGGTGTCAATATCATATTAAAATATTCTGAAGGTAGGTGTCAATATCACATTAAAATATTTTTTCAAATAACATACCAGTTGCACTTTCAGAGAGTGTTGAAAGGGTAATATTTCAAAACCAAATTTATTATTCAATAAGAAATAGGTACATGCAGAAAAATCAAATGAACGTAAAAACGTCCATCCAGATAGATTACTTTGAGATAAAATTAATTATCGTATATGATATTTATTTTTCGGCGATTTTTTTTACTAAGTGTTCCACAAACGTTTCTTGTGGAACATTGTAACTAAAACACTTATTCGACTTGTGTGTGTGGTGCGTGTGTGTGTTTGTCACGCTAACTAGTGGAAGTTTCTCGAAAGTGGCAATTAAAATAAGTTACGGAACACGGCTTCAGTTTAATTCGTGTACAGTGATTAATAGAAGTTTAATTAATTTCAAATGTTTCATTTTTTCATTTTCGCCGCGACCCCTTGATAATTTCTTATCGAAAATTGGGGTATGCTTAACCAAAATATTATATTTTGATAAAGATATCAAAAAACGCCCCCCTGAGAATGTGCACAAAGCGAGCGAATAATTGAGAGGACAAAGGAAAAGCATTTAATTAATTTGCAGAAACATTGCGATTCTCCGACATGTACCGCCTGCTCCGTGAGGAAGCCAGCCATAAGCGATACAGATTACAGGTGATTGTTTATCCTCGAAAGCCTTCCCTGGAGGCAGTAATGGGACATTAAGGAACATCTGTACTTGCCTGATGTACTCAATCTCTCGAGCGACAAATGCAAATTACCTGAACCATTTATATACACATTTTAAATGATGCCAATCATTTGCTTGGAGAAATAAGAGTGCGCGAGTCCTTTACGGACTGAATTTAACAAAATTTTAGTTTTCTGTCTGATATTCTTAACAAATAGAAATAAATAGAAGTTATGATCGCAATAACATCGTCAGGATCGAAAACATACAGATTCGATTCCTGAAATATTTTCACGGAATCGTGACAGCGGGAAACAATGAATTACAAAAAAAAAAAAATTTTTTACACAAAGTCACTGGGTATGAATTTAATCTGAACACCATTTTCATATACACACTAATTTTTTTTACATTATTTCACACAGGTTCGTACTAATTCACGTCACTAGAATCTTCGCTGCACTGTTTGTTGTTCCGCTCAAATTCGTAACTACTCACTCGCACCGTATATATACTGGCCAAATTGATTCTCCGAAGGGTTCTATTTTATCTGTATATTCACAGAAATTTCACAATAACTCTACCCTCGCGCGCGCCCGTCGTAACTTTTAGACAAAAAAATTAGTTTCGCGAATGTTCGAGAACGTTCTCCATATTTTTAGAGCTTTATAGAATCTTAACAGTTCAGTTGATTCGAGGTTCATGTGGACCATTTGAGAGACTTATCGTTACCTTACTAATGTTACCATTGTTATAGACTTTCGCGAAAATATCTTAATAATCGAACCAAAACTGTATATATTTTTCCATACATAACCAATTATCCAAACATTATCCAAACAAACATTTTCTCAAAACTGTGTAAGCTAGATAATTTTTTTCTTTATTTTTTACTCCTTGAAACTTAAATGGATATAATTATATATTAGAGATACTAGAGATATATAGATATAGATAGAGAGAGAGAGATATAGCCTAGAGATAGTATTGAGATATATGAGAGAGATATATATATATATTATATATATATATTATCATTTTCCATATATAACTTTTTAATATTTTGATCTATACTTCGATTTTTAAATATTACTTTTGTTATCCTGACGAAGAAGCCATTGGCTTCGAAATTGAATGTTGAATTTTTTCAATAAATAAGTGGTTTGAACAAAGTTAATTTATATCAATTAAATGGATAATTTTTCTTTGACCATTATTTATAAAATATATTTAATATTTCTCATGATTTTTAATCGCTAAGTGACTCTTAATAATTAGATTATTACGAATTATTATTATTTATTATTTTTTAAATACACCTTATCGTTTTCTGTAATTTTCACTTTGACAAATTTATTTAGAATCCGATCCGTTTATCGATTTTATGTGCACCAGATAGCGGGCATTCCAATTCGCGAATGCAAATTCCATGCAATTGACTTCGCAAAAATGCATTGTGTAGAAGTTTATTTGAGTCCTTGTTTTCGAATGGTTTTGTTGTTCTCAATATCAACCCTAAGTTTGTGAAAACCTTTTGTACAATCACATCTATTTGAAACTAACTGAAAGTTTGAAATTTAAGAGTGAATATTCAAAAAGGCGGAAATTGAATAACTTATTTTTGGTAAATTTTTGATTGTATTTTATTAACGACTTGCGACCCGGCCCGGCTTCGCCCGGTATAGTTTTAACTCGTCACATCTTCAAAGATATTAAATTTAATTATTTCATGTACAACTGTGAATGACAAATTTGATCTGCGTTAAATGCTTAAAGTGTTTAATTTGATAAGGATTAATCCTGAATTGGTCAAAATTGTTGGGATGTTAAACATTATAAATCTTATTTATACATTTGATGAAATTTTAAAAACAAAAATGGTTTGTGTAAGTTGTGCTCAAAAATAAATTTATGCTATTCATGACTTTTTTGTAGATAATTTAATTTAACATTATTTATTGATTTGGCATTCATTTTGTGGAATGACATGATAATTTATATATAAATGAATTTTTTCTCTAAGACCACTTTTGAGTTTATTTACACACGACTAGTTTCAAGAGCCACAGCTTCTCTCATCTACAGGTGAGAATATAAACTAAAATATCTCAGGTACTGATAGAGGTGGGTGGTTTATGTGTGAGAGAGGAGTAGCCAGGGGTGGAGCTTGATTTAATGGAAATAAAGAGAGGAGTTGCGAGGAGTTTTTGAATATTTTATTATTAGTTAGAGGTTTTCCAGAATTTGAATTTTTTTAATTTCTAAATTTTCAAGATAATGCATTATTTGGCCTTTATATTATGCAGGGTATAAAGCACACCCTACACTCTCTCGAAACTATTCTGTATAGCTTAAACTCAAAAATGGTCCTGCACAAGTATTTTATTTATATATAAATTAATCTTACACAATTTTTTCCTACAAGATTTTTTTGTACCTTTAACTGATTTTGCAGCATTTCCATGAGAACTCTTTAGCAGCAAATTTATTCTCGAATTGATTTACTATATATATTTTTCCATGTTAGAATCCCGGTAGCACCTAAAATGTTTTTCGTTAATTTAATTTTTCTGTGTCTTTTTCTAATTGAGTCATAAAAAAATTGCTTATAAAGCACAGAACTTTGTTCTGAAATTGCAACATCACAATTAAAATGTGTTTTTTTTTATATATTTAAAATATCAATAATTGTTTAAATAAATCTTATATTCTAATAAAAATGATTCTACGAGTGGTATTTATACATTTCATTTATCATCAAATAAATATACGTAAAGTAGAAAACGTAACATGAAATGGAAAATCATAAAATAATAGAAAATAATAAAATAATAGAAAATATAACAAGTTCACGTGGCACAAAATAAAAGAGAGGTAACAAAATAACGGAAATATCTGTTCCGATATTGCACGTCTTATATTTGAGATTTTCACCACCAAAGTAGGTCATACAAAACTCTATAGCATCACGTAGAATCGTCGAGGCTTTCTTTTGCAATACAACATCCTTTGGAAATCGCTTCTAGTCTAGTAATCCCCTTACTAACTAAATCCTCAAATAAAATTGATCTCTTTATATAATAAAAGCCCATCTCTGTCATGTTACGCTGTATACCTAGGTAAAATCATTCCAAAGTACAATGATGTAACCACGTATTCTGAATCTTGGGTTATTCTGCCATGTGTTTTTGTCCGTTCTGATATCCCATCCCATCCCACTATGGGGGCTACTGTCCTATCGCTGATGGCATCAGTAATTTCAGGCTATTTCACGACACGCGAAAATTTATTATTTTTAGTTAATTATGATTTTTTCTGTAACATGGTAGGTATCTCAAAATGTTGATGAATCGGTTCACATTACTATTCTTCTGATTTTTTTTATTTTATTTTTTAATTTAAAGACTATCGTCAGGTCAGAATGACCCTAATGGATAGTCATTTAGGACAATTAATACATTATACAATATAAGTATAGTACAATAAGCGATTACAATATGAACTAGGTTCACATTCTCCGCACGACATAATAAGCATGTAGGCTCCCAGGTCAACTAAGTCAGAAAATGTGTTCCCGCGCTTTGTGGCTATAAAATTTTTGTTTAGGTTGATTTCCGAAGAATCCGTCTTACACGCTCAAACTATTTTCTGTCAGGAGCCATATAATTTCTCCCTTAAACTGAGGTTGTGTCATGTGAAATATGTCGATGTTGGGGTTACATGACGTGACCTCGTTGTACTGGTTTAGCATTCTTGGTAGAGGAGAGAAATAACCTATGTTGGTGTTGTAGACCTTTGTGTGGAATAGTGTTTGGGATCTCAGAGACCGGGCAGGTATATTAATATCCTGATAGTCTATCTAACAATTTACATGAGCATAACGTCTTAAGACAAATTCTTCTTCCTTCTAACTCAACCTTCTCTCCAGTGCTGGATTTCGACCTCTTTAAATATTTTCCAATCTTCTATTCTCTTTCTTATCCATTCACTACCCGAAACGGGGATAATATCATCGGCTCACCTTTTCTGAGACTGGCCTTTTCCTCTATTTACGACTCATGGTCTTCACCGCTAAAATCTGGGTGCCCATCTGTCTATTTCTTCTCTGACAACATGGCCTGCTCATTGCCATTTTAATTTAGCAATACGATCTATCACATCGACAATTTTTGTCCGGCGGCGGCGTCTGATTTCCTCGTGATAAAATACCATTCTGTTCAAAATTATTGAACATTGGTCAGTAAAAACACATTTATTCACAATCACTATACTAACACTAATTTTTTCAAAGTATTCCCCTTCAAATGCACAAAGTTATTACGAAGGTTCTTCACAAACTTCAGGAACGCATCTTTTAGATTGGTGTTTATTTGGGTCGTCGCGTTCCACATTCTCTTGATTCAAATCGGGTTCCTTTCAGCGGCATTTTTAACTTGGCGAATAGTCAAAATCACTTGAAGCCATGTTGGGAGAGCAGGGAGACTGACAAACCAAGAAAATGCTGTGTTGGGCCAAGACAGCCCGAATCAGATGTAAAGAATGGGCGGGTACATTTAAATGATGGAGCTATCCCATTGCTAGTAACTTCAGCACAAATTTAGTGAAAATTTTCTCGGTACATGGTAAAAATTAAACCTATCGGTCTATTACTTACTCTTCTCTCGTTTTCAAACTCTTAGACCGTGATAATGACGTTTCTGCATGACCAAAGTTCGCACTTGATCAATCACATTGTTGTTCTGGCTTTTAGAAAGCCTACCTTGAAGTGATTCGCTGTCTTATGTCATGTTGAAAGCGATTGGAACACTTTTTTTATATGAGATTATCATAACGTCTTCTTTGAAAATCTGAAAATGATCTGGATACCGGCAAGCTTCTGGCAAAATTTGTTGGAACCTGCGAATTATCTAGATACTGATGAGCCTTCGTTACTGGGCCAAATAAAATTCAATATCCCTTCCCGTAGACTCAGAAAGAAGTTGTTTCTTAGCCATCATAGAACCAATTATGGATTCCATGCTCCCATGGCACGGTTATGTCGTATTATAAACTCGAGACAGGATCTGAACTTCTTCGGTGTAAGTCTGTCCAGATTCAAACAATCTCTGATTAGATAGTCCAGATCTTGTCTCCATCTTTTAAATACTTTTTATTTGTGCTTGCTTTTCCTTAAAATTGCTATAATTTTTATTCTTATGTATTATATGCTGTTCATATTATGTAATGCTGGAATATGTCCGTTAATTTCAATAAATAAATAACTAAATATCGCCAAGCTTCTGGCAAAATGTGTTGGAACCTGCGAATGATCTAGATATGGCTAAGATTCTAGAAAAATGACTGCCCGTAACCTAATTAAATTTCTGTTTGTCCTACCTACTCACAATTCGTAAATGATCCATAATCCCAAATCATTCTTATACGTATCTTTCATCCACGCGGAGGCCGAGCTAAGTACACGAGAACCGTTAAATCCTTATACATTTTTGACGTTTTTTGGAATCACCATAATTAGCGGTCTTCCACTGCGAAGATCATCTTCAGCACTACGCCATCCATATTAATTGTAAGCAAGTAAACTAATAATCTCTCATCTCCAACAGCCAAAAGGGAAAATATTTTGTTTGATTACGTAAACATCACTGCCTATTGTCGCGAAGGCTATCCTCGGCAGGAAGTAAATATTCCACGTACGCAACTTAATTCGGTAACAAATGATTTCAAACACTGCGAGCGTGTTCAACCCTTTGCGTACAATAACACCCCTACGCCTGTTTAAGGCTGTTCCAGCGCCCGAGTGGGAGCGCTGCGAAGAAGCCACCACCGGCGTGTGAAATAGAAAACCTTCCGATCAAGAGCTACGCCGGATGAATCTCAAACAGCTTCCGAGACGTAGATTTGACTCGACGCCGGGGCTCAGACATTCCTCGCGGAGGCTTCATTTTTCAGACTTCATCTGCTCGAAGTGAATAACACAGTGTCTCCGTTGATACGTGATATAAATATCTTTGGAATTAAAATACAACAAAGGCTCCGCTGGGGTGGGTGCGCCCCTCTCTGAGCGCCCGGCGTGACGGATGTTATCTCTCAAAATGGTTGTAACATTCGTCAGAAACGAGGATGTATGACAAATTTCACATTTAAAACGATGTCAAAACAAAACTTCGCTGTTTAGACATTCAGAGATGTCTGCTTGTACATTTTATTGTATATTTTATTTATAGAAGGTGAAAGATGTAAGGCTCGTGTCCATAGAATGAGACACTGTTGAGATAAATCTTTCTACTGTGTACATATATTTTGATTTTGATCAGGAGATAAAGTCGGCCTGTCCATATCACCTTTTCAACTAAACAGAACTTTGTTAGACACATGGGGCTTGTCGGTTTTGAAATCCGTTTTTTGTTTAATTTGAGATGAAATATTTTAATAGTCCGCATTCATAAATAAGTACATAATTTATATGTATGTTCGTTTTAAAAATATGTTGTCAATTTTATTTTCAATTCTGTTCTCGAGAATCAGGTATAATAGGTTAGGTCAGTCTCTTTCGTTCTGCAATGTTTAACATTTTTTTCATGTCATTGTCAAAATAATATCCCAGATGTTTTGGGGGCGAAAAAAAAAGTTGTTCATCCTTCTAGTGACAAAAACCATTATCTGTGTTCTTAGAACATACTTATTTATAAAAATATTTGAAAAAATATATAATGGTGTATGTAAGGAGATAAAAAAATTAAAATACTGATTTTCGAGCGCATTGTGGTATAGGTATATGTTAAAATAATTCATTAGAATTTCACGTATACATTAAAAAGTACACTGTCACCTTTTTTTCAATTTTTTAAAAATTGATGAAATTAAAGTGAAGAAATATTTAATGAATGAAATATTTTAATTTGAGTATGGTGCAACCGGATTTCTTGAAGAAAGAATAACCGCGAAGGGATGTATTACTTGTGATTGTTTTTTCGAATATGGTTTGAAATTACCAATGTACGTGCTTGCATTATCCGGAGATAATGCAAGCACGTACTTACTAGGTGCTAACTGCACGCTAGTAAGTAGGAGAAAGAGAGCGAGAGTTTGCGCTCTCCCCTTTTATAGCCGCGCCCATCTGTCGTTTCGTTAAGGTGGTCGGCCTGAATACACCACATTAGTACATTTAAAAACGAAAAATTAATTACCGAATCTACCGGTAATTCGGGAATGGAATTAAATCATGTATTTACCTGTACAAAAGTGTATAGATGGCTCCCTTTTAGAGAACGTAAAAATTTACCATTCGCACCTGTAGAAAATATACAACTAAATAAATGCTTTTGCAATACAGTCCACAATTTATATCAGCCATTCATCTATGCAGGTCATGAATATTGGAACATATAGCAGCTTAAAATAATGTACTACCGTGTTTCGAGCTTGGCCCACACTAGCTCAGCAAAAGTCCGTAAAATTCGCCTGCAAGTGCCGCGTCGACGGACCGTGCCCGTTCGTCCGAGACACTTTTGCCAGATTAGGGTTATCTTGCCTCGTCCTTTTCCCAGCGCGAATGGGACCAAGTGCCGTCCCAGCCGGACAGCCTGGAGTCAGCCTGGAAGAGGGAGAATGGAGGCTGTATTCCGACAATCGCAGTGCACGTAGCATCGGGGTGGAAATCCGCGATATTCAAATGGAATACATTTCCAATGGGGTGCTATCCTGTTGAATTTATAATATAATGGTTGCGATATTTTATTTTCCCGAGTTTTTACTGTAAATGAATTTGCGTATATTATTGGTTCATGTGGCAGTTTTAACAAGATTGTTTTATGTTACACTTGGTGGAAGTGCGGTCGCTTAGATGCGTGTGTGAAAGTGACTGTATGACAGCGTGTAGAATGAATAAAAAAGCATTGAATTTAATGATTTCTGTAGCGCATTAGATGTAATAAAGAAAGAATCGCTTAGGTGGTTTGGTGAGATTGTCTTAGTTTTATTCCCCGAGTATAAAAATGTTCCTATAGGATTAACGCGCAATTATGTTCTTCTTCTTCTTACTCGATGGTCTTTTCTTCTGTTTTGATTTTACGAAGTTATTTTCTTCCACTCTCTGCGATTCCATGCCTTGTTTAGAGCAACTAGTAATGAGATTGTGCTCACCTCTCGGATTTGGAATGATCATTTTATTGGAGGTCATCGCCTCACCTTCCATGCTTGTACATCCCCAGTGACCACCGAGTTCTCCAGATGGTATATCTCTCTCTCTTCTAGCAACCAGAGTATGAAGTTCTTGGATTCCTTGTCCATCTCATCGTATTCGCAGCATACGACGCCAACACCACATTTCGGTGGCGTCGAAAATGTTTCTCTCTTTTCTTTTCCAGTACATTCTTCACATTACAAATCCGTATGCAATTTTATCCATTATTATTTGCAATTCGCTGTATTATTTTATGATTCTTTTATACCTACTCTATTTAAATACATATGTGGTCTATATTTTTATTTTTAAGAAATAAAGAAGTGAACTGTCAATGGGGATAAATTTTTGATAGCAGCCGTGTGGCCCAGCCTTGTTTTGCAACGCTGGGTTGCTCGGGTGCCTTTACCATTATAAAATTCCGACCTGGCGGCGAATGAGTAGGACCGATATAGGAACTTTTGCTTATAAAACGGTCCTGGGGAAACGGTGGGTCTGCCCTCATTTAATTTCGTTGAATTATTTATACTTCGGGATTGTCATAAGTGGCATTGAGTGGCATAAGTGGATTTATGTAAAATAACAGGTTGAGCATGAAGTGGAAGATAGAAGATAAAGAAAAATGTTTAATTTTTGAAGCATGTGAAATATGCGATAACTTCAACATTTTTGACATTGTTTTTTTTTATGCACACATTGTCTTAGAAGTTAGCGAATTAATCAAAATTTTAGACATTTGCTAAATTTATGAACTTTCAGTGTTTCAAATTTTCAAATTTTTTATGATGTCCCATTTTTTTTTAAATATACCAATTTACTAGATTTACGAAATTTTATATACCTAATGCTATTTTTAAAACTTTTTCTTAGCTTGATCAATATTTTATTTTCGGAGCGTCCGATAAAAAAGACTTCAAAGCAAAATGGTCTACCAAAGTTTACCTTAACTTAACTAATTAACGAAAGAAAATACGTAATCAGACATGTACGTTATATACCGTCCGAATGCTAAAGCGACACACGTGCTGAGCACCTGACAATGATATCCTGTTTCCTTTTCTGTATCTTCTAATGGTTTCCAGGAAGCATTTCCCATTCTTCTGGAGCCTTGGAGTTGATTATCTTATTTGGAAAATCAAACAACTCAGTAAAACATAACAAAAATGCCAATTTGAAAATTCCCCCAAATTACCATAAGTATATTATATAATAATAACATAAACAAAGTAACTGAAAATGAGATTAAAAAATTTTACTGCATAATGAATTCTAGAGGGAATGGGAGAGAAAAGTAGAAGGAAAATTAAAGAAATTGGTACAAGTAAAATGATTAAAATATTTGTGCTCATATTTCAAATGTATGATAGTTTTTGAGATATTTTAATCTATGTGCATGCTTTGATCAATGTATCCATATTTATAGTCTGATATGCTTATAAATATAGATCATACATGTGGAATATAATAGCAAAAGCAGCAATATCTAAAAAAAATAAATGCAGTCATCTAAGATTACTTATTTATAATGTACTAAATTTCAAATTTTTTATATAGGAAATATAACCTGTTAATTTATAGGACACATGATTTTGGAAGAGATAGATACACAAAAACTAGAATTTAGTACATTTTAAATAAGTAATCATCGGTGACTTCATTCAAAACATTTTTTAAATGTTTTGATATTGCTGCCTTTGCTTTTATATTCCACATAAATATATTTTTAGTATATATTGCAGTATGAAAGTTTAAGAGTGATTCTGGTTAGTCTTGAAAGCATTTTATACGATAATGTTCTAAGTAGGTCTTCTTTTGAGTTGGCTAAAAGAGCCAAGATGACGTTGTCTCTGTCTTTGAACACATACTTTTTAAATCCCACCATTACATAAGGGTGGGATTTTAAAAATAATGGTAGACGTAACAATAATAGTTTGGGTTCGAAGCTATTAAATATATTTATGAACATAATTATTGCCGTTTCACGTATGTTTTGAACAAAATAATTATCTGAAACTTTGTCACTTAAATGGAAGGAAAAAATTATTGTATTGAAAATAAATATATTAATCGACTGAATTTTACGTAGTCACAACCTATGTTGAATTATTTTGAATCCATAAAATTCCGTTAATCCTCCTTCCATTGAATTTAATACCAGCAGTTAAGTACCTTGCGTGTATTATGTATAAATTATAAAAAATGATTTTCCCTATAATTTTTGACGGGCTTTTACGTAGTTTTAATAATATTTTATTACAGTGATGTTGATTGATGACCAGTTTAATCTGTCAAAATTAAAATTAAGCATTTTCATTTTTACAAACCAATATTTGTACTGTCTGTTAAAATAGTAAATTCGTGAATTGATAAATTGATTTCCATATGATAATATATAATATAATAACAAGTGATATAATAGCACAGTAATTGATATGTTCCGGAATACGGGAAGAAATTACAGTTGCTACTAAGTTATTTATATACGTAATTTTGTTCGGAAAACTAAAGAAAATTTGAAATTCAAGAACACCAAAATGAAGAGTACATTAATACTAGACTTGTCCTCTAATTCGAATCTAATTCTGTAATTTTTATCATTTTTTTTTACCTAGAGAGCATCGTTATTGTTTATATTTCACTTAAGCGCACAACGTATTAACCTGCTTCCTTTATTATAGACCTTGGAGGCAATGATTCACTTTTACATTAAACTAAAAAACAATAATGAAATATTAAAGTTTATTACTATCTCCTCACTATGTATGCTTTAATATTAGGTCCTTACATATGAAATTGGCGTTTAGTATGGAAGGAACATAAAGCCGTTTTTTTATTATTATAATATATTTATTTAATCAAAGTATGTATCATTGCTATCTATGCACTTTTGCCATCTCATAGGTAGTTCATCGATCCCTTTACTAAAAAAACCATTCGGACGGGAATCAATAAAATCTTTGAAGGCGGTTTGGACTGCCCCATCGGAGTTGAATTTTTTCCTTTCCAAGAAGTTACCCAAATTTTAAAAAAAAGGTAATCTGTTGGGGCAAGGTCCGGAGAGTACGGTGGATGTCTTAGACATTCCAATTGAAGCTCCTCTAATTTGGTAGCCGTCTGCTGTGCAGTGTGTGGTCTAGCGTTATCATGAAGCAGCAGTGGCCTAGAGCGATTAACCAGCCTCGGTTGTTTAGCAGCTAGCTTTTCCATCATGGTTTGCAGTTGCTGACAATAGACATCTGCCGTAATCGTCTGGCCAGATTTAAGAAAGCTGTAGTGAACGACACCAGCACTAGTCCACCAAACGCTCACAAGTAACTTTTTTGGAGTCAATTTTCGCTTGGGGCATGGTTTGGCTGGTTCGGCAGGGTTCAGCCATTGCGATGAGCGCTTCCGATTATCGTACAGGATCCACTTTTCATCACAGGTAATGATTCGATTTAAAATCCCTTCATTATTGTGCCGGTTGAGTAATGCAACGCAGCAGTCAACGCGCGTTTGTTGATTTGCTTCACTCAATTCGTGAGGTACCCACCTTTCAAGCTTTTTCACCTTACCAATTTGCTTCAAGTGGATTAAAACAGTTTTATCACTAACACCGCAGCCTGCAGCTAACTCGGATGTGGTTTGCGATGGATCCGCTTCCACAATAGCCTTCAATTCTTCATTATCAACTTTGGTCTCCGGCCGTCCACGGGGCTTGTTCTGCAGGTCGAAATTTCCAGAACGAAAACGTTGGAACCAAAAACGCACTGTGTTTTCTTTTGCGGCACCGTCACCGTACACATCATTAATCCTTCGAGCCGTTTCTGCAGCACTGGTGCCACGGTGGAACTCGTACTCGTAAATAACGCGATATTTCAAGTTTTTCATTTTGTAAACTGAGTGACGCAAAGAAAAAAACAATTGAGGAAAAAACAAATTAATTATAATTTTCAAAACACAAATACATAAGTAAATAGCTGTATAAATTTGGATTTGGAATTCTTAACCAAAGAGAAGATATTTGAGATCAAATTTTCCAGTACGGCAAAACGCCAATTTCATATGTAAGGACCTAATAAATAAGTAGAAAACTAGAAAATTCTATTTCCAACAAAAATTGCATTCCCTGAATTTCAAGATTCGTTTTTGTTAATCCCAGGATCAATAGCCTTATAAAAAATGCTCATTTGATTTACATTTATAAAAAAGTATATTAAACAAATACAATTAATGAAAGATTGTAAAATTTAACTAAATAATAAATATTTTACCAAAAAACAACGTAAATTGTCATTGGTTTGGGTTGTTATAATAATCTATTCGACCACTTTAAATAACATTGTGACTTTTGTAAATATTGACGTGATGAAAAGATATTATATACAAAATTATTACGAATATTATTTTAAAAGCAGTTAAAAAATAGTTTAATTAATTTATTCACCCAGTCTCCAAATAATTAAATGAATTTCGATATTTCCACTAAAATGATAGAATAGATATATTTCATATGGATACGTGTCGCGGTAAATAAATATATTCTCTCTATTTTTTCTAAGAATATTATGATGAAGTTGTTAACCTAAGAAAAGGGGGGTTTAAGTTTTACTCATTGGAAAATATATTTAAAAGTTTCGCATGTTTTTGAAAATTCTCAATTTCACATATTATATATTTCCTCTATTTATTCTATCTAGTTGATTAGTTTATTACTAGAAATTGATTTTTTGGCAGCGGCCTGTCTATTAATGCTAAAATTTTCTTAATTATTGTAAATACTATTCATTTTATTACTTTTATGTAAGCTATAATGTTTTATCTAAGTCGATGTCTTTAATAAATATAGTCAAGCATATACATTCTGATATAAATAAATAATAAAAACATACATTTTCGAAAAAAACGCTGTAATATGCAATTACCGTGAATATCCAGCGGCTACTGTAAACCAGGGCGAGATTTAATTTGATGAATTTCCCTGCTCATGCCTGATCTCCATGCAGTCCTCGACGACCCTTCTGCCTGTACTCTTCCAATCCTCTCAGCATCCCGCAGTTCTAAGCACTGCTCTTAGTGTAATGTCCGTTGCAATCTTGCTTGGTTGGTACAGCAGGTAAAGGATCTCGGTCTAGATCCCTCCACGTTGCCTCCACAGGTCAAAATTTATTTCATGAAAAGCTGGCTGACTCAAAAATTTATATTCACGGTATGATGGAAGTAAAAAACATTTTTTTAAAAATATTTTTATGATTATTTGTTTTCCGATCATATCGCATGGTACTCTGGTATATGTGGTATAATGGTATAAAAATGGTATAAAAATAGTACATTTTGTAAGATAGTCGACAAAACCAATTTTTCTTTCAGTAAAACGTATCCAGTTTAACACTAAGGTGTGCATGTAACACGCCTTTAACGCAAATACAATTATAAAAATTACAACATCGCTAATAACATAATAAAATATCGCAAACGAAATAATACGCAAATAAAGTCCAAGGAAAAGACTGCCAAGTCCGTTTCATGAGTAAAGGGATGTTTTGAAATAGTTGTGAAGAATGTTGGAGGCTCTACAAATAGATCAAGGTAAAAACGCGTTGCATCCCCTAAGCGGGAAAACTTTCAAGTCCAATCGAAACAAGGATAAATCTTTATCTTGTTTTGAATAAAATTTCAAGCAAGAAATTAAAGGTGATTAAATACTTAATATATTTCGATTCTGTTTCACAATATCCTAAAAAAATGAATCCTTAAAAACTTTTAAGTCTGACAATTATAAAACAGAGTAGAACGGTGTCTTGCATCAAGATATTTATTTATTTATTTCTATTCAATTAAAATTATAAGATTTTGTTTGGACTGCGCCTGTCTCACTAGAAATATCTGTGTTGAGACAGGCATAGTTTACAATATTGTGTAGGATATATTAAAGATATGTTGAAAATATATTATATCTTGCAAAGATCAATATATTCTTAAGGAAAAATAGGTATAAAAGCATTTGGATACTTACAGGGTTTACAGTCTGACATTAGATGGCTTAAGTGATCACTTTACACAGCGTTGAAAGATTCCACTCACGATCGGCATCAAATTTGAAAAGTTGTGTATATGGTATTTATGTACTTCGCTTCTCTTTATCACAATTCACTATCGCCATCTTTAGTTGAAATTTATCTTTCCCATAAACAGCTTACAGATGTCGCCTCTGACAAGGATACTTGGCTTGGAGACATTTTGACTAGGGTACTGAGCTAAGACTTCCTATCTACTTTCCTATATAAAATATCTTCGTCTCTGTGAGACATCTATAATATATCTTGATTTATAACAACAACCAATCCTTTAATTGTGTTCTTGAAAAAAATTAAATATACATACTCAACAAAGAAAGTGCCGTACAATCTTAGGCGCGGTTGTTTCAAGTTCGATCAAAGTAAGCGGTCGATAAAAGCATAGATTTTTACCAAAACGGATCGTCTGATTGGTGGAGAACTTAAAAATCTATGCTTTAAAAGAACGCTTACTTTAATCCAACTTGAAACAACCGGCCCTTAGACTTTGCACCCTTTGTGGTATTTCAATTAAGAGTTTGCGTACATTTACTAATACGTGTTCGAACAATTTATAAGTGATTTTATATTTTAACCCCAACACAAAGAGAACTAACCAGACTTTCAAGTCTGTAAAATTTTAATTTCATTTCCAGACAATGTGACTTAGCGCCAGTTTTGCCCAAACCTTTCAAATGTGATTTCATTAAAAATTAATTTGCGAAATTGTTGGAAATAAAATTTCAATCTTCATAATTTAAATGCGCCTTAGAATATGATGTTTTTTTCTCAACAGACAATCTTTGGATCCGAAAACATTATTTGAATTCAGGTTCTGAACCTCGCTAGCTGCCGCGGGGAGGGGGGTGGGGGGCAATAGAGGCACTCAGATAGTAATCCCCCAAGTAACCATGATGTCTTTATTCTGTTACAGAGTACATACAAAGTATGTATCTATTATCCTTGAATTTCCACGGAAATCTAAAAGTCTTTTACTATTTTCTATTTCCAAAGAATGGGATGGACTTTTCAATGGCTGTACAGAGTGGCTCAAAATAAAAGGGCGTGAATAAACTTTTGTTTTATTTAATAAAAAAATTTATTCGCAACATGTATTAATTTAATTAAGTAGTGAATGCTAAAAACAGAGTAATGTGCGTCTTCTAGCGAGCCAACGAGCACCATTTTACATTTATTTAGCGAAGGGGTTGTAGTCTATATTTGCTCTTTGAGTGCTAAGTATTGTAAATTTTTTATGGAAATATTTAATGGATGAAAAATAGTAAATAAGTAAAGAAATATAACTCGTATTGAAAATAGATTAAATTTATTCAAAAGTATAGAAAAGCGTGTACAATACGTTCACGAGATTCTGAAAATCGGTTTCAGAACAGTCTGGAATAGCCTAAAAGAAACTCGCATGCACTAAAATACGCTGGAAATATTAAGAACTCTTGGAGCATGGCTTTACAGATGGCATCTAAAAATAAACTGAATTGATACAGTGACAAATAACAATGTAATGATTTAGATGCGATAGTAAAAAGCCGAAAATTACAATATTGTAAACAAATCATTAGACATCCAAGGAAGTACCAGATCGTACGTCTCATTATTCAAGGCAAAATTGCGGACGTAAGAGGTCTTGTAAGACGTAGAACATCCTGGCTAAAAAACTTAAGGCACTTGTTTGGTAAATCTACTGTACAACTATTTGGAACTAGCAAGATTAAAGTCACTAACATGAAAGCTTTCATTATATAACCGGAGGAGCACAAGAAGATGAAAGAAAGAAAGAGTGAAGGTTTTGAGAGGCGGTCTGGTTTTTTATTGACCACTTCAGATCTGAAATTTTTCGTCGGTTTTCTTAAGAGATTCACCATCCACGTGGATCCTACATGACTTAAGATCGTGATCTTCATGACCCTGCAATATCTTGACTATTTCCTCTATCTTTCGCGGCACCCTGCAGAATTTAACGCTACCACCAGAGAAGTATCCGTAGCTTTTTTCACTTGATAGATCCAACGATTGGAGCAATCTTTCTCGAGGCTATCCTCTTCTAGAGAGATGAGATGAGAATTTTGAAGATTCTCAGACATGTGGTTAAAAGTCTCTCCTTGATTGAGTTCTAGTACTATGGATACATTTGTGCACCTTGCTGTGCACGGTAAATGCAACATGTGCCTGTAACACCACATCTAGAAGGCATCGACCCGCCGTCTCTCTTTACTTTTAAAGTTCACAATTTCGAGTGCATAAGACACCTGATTGTTTTGAAAACCACCAATCTAGGTCACACACACACACAATGCAAAGAATGCCACGTAAGCAAATCGGGGAACGAGCAAGACACCCGCGGCAGGCAGTTCAATGCACCATCAGCATTTTGGACGATTTCTTCACGCCCACACAGCCGCATCCTTTGTTCGTAAATTATATAAAAAGAGGCACACTCCCTAGGCGGGCATGTCAGTCTGTCACCTACCTCCGGTGGCGGCCGGAGGCTATTGCTCTTAGAGTATTTATCATTGTCTTTCTAATCATACTCATGTATATTTTGTACTTGTTTTATCGAGATAATATATCATCAAATATTCTACGCCTTTGGAGTTTTTTCCGACGCATGACGGTGGTGACCAGAAAAGCAATTGCTCCTAACCATCTCCAAATTCCCAAACGTCATGTGGCTTGTAGCTCACAGCTGCCGTTGTCAGTACTTATGAGTCTGAGATAATTAAGGTTCTTGACAATTTAAATATCTGGATGAATATCCATCCGGGAAGCTAATTAGTATGTTTGTCAATAAACATTAGCTTTATTTTTTCTTTATTTATCTCGAGACCTATTTTTCATTGTTGTATCGTCGTCCTCTATCTGAAATTGGAAATTTTTCTCCTATTTTCAGTCCTTTATTTCTGTTTTTGAGTGCGTTTTCCATTATGTACACTTTAAATGTGATGTAAAGTATACAAACTTAACTATATTTTAATATGAAAGTATGTTCTAAGAAAACATTCACTTGATTTGGTCCCCAGAGGGTTGATTAATTAATTATGTGTAAAACGATGTGCCTCTAGCAGATTCCAGTGCAATATATGAAGTGTTCTCGATTCGAACATATATATACAAAGAACTTTCAAAAATTTGACAAAGTGTGGATGTTTTTACGATAGAATTGGTGAACCTTGCATTTTGTAGAGTGATCACTTAAGCCAGTTCATACAGGTTGTAAGCCCGGAGCCATCGTAAAAGAGACTTCTGTCCACTTTTCTCATGTATAAGTAGCTTTTGTCTCTGTGAGACTTCTATAATTTATCCTTAATTTAGGTACATCCTTTTCTGACTCCTTTACGCACTTGAAACATTTTAAAGGGGATGGATTTGCGTTTTGCAGTGGCAGTATAATCCACATACAGCTCGCGAATTAATTGTTGAACATTTTTGAGTCTCTTGTCGTGTGTCTAGCAAATCGCTTGTTCGATATATTTAGAAATTTAAAATAAATAAATATTATTATTTTTTAAGTTCTGTAGGTTTAGTGCTATTTTAAATATGACAGTAGATATACCATGTATAATCGACGTACTCATAATGTTTAAGCTATCCCTTCTCCTATGGATAATTAATTGTTTTCGAAGAAGCCCTGTATTAAGATTATTTTTTTCTAGGAACTTATCATTAAAGATTTCCGGGTTTATAAAATTCTATGTTAGGCTTAGCTATCAAAATTCCCCGTTTTATGGAAGTGATTAACTGAATTACTTTGAAAGTGCTTGTATTTAGTTATTATTTTATTTACACTAATGAGATTAATACATTTTTATTTTTTAGATAGAGATGCGAACACGGAATACGTGTCACATCAATATTTAACTGCAAATGGTTACAGATATTTTATACGAACCATATGTTTTTCCGAGAAACGATTCTCGACGTTCGTTGAATTCCTATTCAACGAAACGCTATGAAAATTGGACTAACTTGCTGGTCTGGAGTGAGGTTCGAACCCGCGACCTTTGGGGCACGAGGTGAGTGTCCTAATCGCAAGACCGATAAGCTACTCCATTAAATATTATTTTAATTTATGGCCTTGATTTTGGAGAGATGCTCTGCTGACATAGTTTTCATTTAATACGTGTGCTGCAACTAATAAAATGTTTTAAAGTTAATTTATTTTAAATTTTATTGAAAATAAACATTGAGTTCTACAAACTTAACACAAAAACCATAGATAAATTATTTCTTAAGATTTTTTCTACTCTTTTGCTATGGGCTTCGTTATTTTGTGACTAGATTGATGATGGTAATTCCATTTGTGCTAATAATAATGAATATTTCTCAGGCAGGCTGTACATATGTGTGACCCTTTCAATCCGATTTCAGCGGGACCTCCCCCCCTTTGAGGGGTTCATTTATTCAAATTTTATTTCCGATACTCCGTGGAGTCCCCTATCGAGTTGGACCGATAGAATTCAAATTTGATTGGAGCTCTCAGCCCGAGAGCCTTCCACAATGGTGGCGATGTGTTTACACTTTTATAAGGGTTGGCTTCCGCGGGGGGGTACAAGGGGGTCTCCAGTGGCTGCGTATGCTCCCAAGACGTAAGTGAGGTTTAATAATGGGGGATAATGACAACACTGAGAATAAAACATATCTCCTGGTTTGCCACAAGATAAAAAAACTTGATGATGGTGTCTCACTCACAAATATTATGTTATAAAGTACTAAAACATCACTAGATGTAGTTACTACTACCAGTTTAGATATATTCCACAAAATACACAAAATCACACCGAAGACCATAAAATTCTGATGTACCAGGCATACGTCAAGAGTAGAAGAGGATATTTGATACCCTTCTGCGGAATCGGAAATAAAACTAACCTAAACAGACTTCAACGACAGCAAAACAAAATACTAAAAATGGTCTATGGTCTGAAATACTGGACACCAACTGAAACTGTATACCGTATAACACAACAATTGAACATCGAAAGCATTACAAAAATCGAAACACTCAAAATCATTCACAGACTAGCAATTGGCGAAATACAAGACGAAGACATAAAATTACACAAAATACACGAAAAACACCAACACAGCACTAGAATGGCTCAAAACTATCACATAACACACGCCAAAACAAAAACAGGACAATCCCGACTAATTTGCAACGGATTAAAACTATACAATGACCTGCCACAACAGACCAAGCAACTAACCACTGACAAATTCAAAACAGATGTGACAAAAGTGCTAAAACTCGGCCAACTATAAAAAATTACTTTGTATCTAAAATATATTATTATCATATTCCTATATTGAATCATGTAAAAATGTTATCCATAAACCTTTTAGGTTTCTATTATATTTTAAATAAAAAAATATATGTATCGTAAAATATAGCTCTGGCCAAATGTATCAGACATCCCTTATGTATCAGATCAATGACATTATGTTTAAGTATTTTCCTTATTTTGATTAATTTTATCATGTTCGACATTCTTTGTTAATTTTTTTTAATTTTGTTAACATTTCTGTTATTAATTTACACAGTCTCCATGACGTCATATTACCTTAAATCATTTAACTGTTGAGGTTCCATAAATAAATAAATCAAGAAATAATATTTTTTGTAAATGTTCGCGTGTTCACAAAAACTAAACTTTCATATGCGGGGTATAAAAGCAAAGACAGCAATATCCAAAAAAAATTGAATGCAATCATCGAGGATAATTAATTTATAAAGTACTGAATACAATATTTTATAGGGAAGATGGCCTACAAGTTTATAGAAAACATGATTTTTGGAGGGAAAGATACATAAAATCTAGAATTCAGTACATATTAAATTAATAATCTTCAGTGGCTGCATTTTAAAACATTTTTTTATTTTTTGGACATTGCTACCATTGAAGTACTGTTATACAGTGAATTACATATACATATTTTGGCTAAGAGCAGCGCCATCTAGTGCAACGCTAGCGCTAGTGACGGACATTTTTAATATTCTGGTATTTATAGTTTGTTAGTGTAGTAGTTATGACTCTCGCCTAGAGGTCCGTTCCAATATACTATCAAGTTAGTCCTTTTTTCATAGTACAAGCTTTAAGATTTATTTGAATATAATAATAATATTGATACGACACGAAATCCGTGTTCGCATCTCTATATATAAAAAAGTTTTTATTAGAAATTGAGGTCCGGGGAATGTAGATATGAAATTGAACAAAATTTGAAAAAAAAGCCGACTCTGGAGTTAGAAATAAAAAGTAAAAAAAAAAATTGTAAAATAACTACGCTTTTTCTTCAAACATAGCAAAATTATTTTGTGGGGACATTATAATTATAATTTATAGAATTAGACATTGTTTACACCACTTTTTTAGTGTTGAAAAAATTCAACATGTTTCGAAGCCAATGGCTTCTTCGTCAGGATAACAAAAATAAAATTTAAATCGAAATGTAGATAATCAAAATATTAAGAAGTTATATATGGAAAACGAATAATATTAAGTACCTACTTAATATTAACATGAAAATAAATTTAAAAGATAACTATTTGCAAAAAAGGACCTGATTATTTATAACATTTAATATACTATTAACACCCTTTCTTATTTCCAAAATTTCTAATTTATCACTGTGATTTCGTATAATTTGTATGTAAAATTGTAAACCCATATTAATATTAATATTAAAAGTTTAATTCTATAAATTATAAATACCCTTTTTTATAATAAACTCCGACATAATGCACACGTAACCAATAACATCATCGGAAACGTGTCGGAGGCATTAGGTAGGAGATGGGATATCGTATATGTGACGAAAAAATAAAGGCGAAATATTGCCATTGTCACAATCCCGCTCATTTATTTTCAGGATTCTTTTTATTCCTTTTTTACGTATTTCATTCGACCTCCGACACGTGCTGTTTTGCTTTTACGAGGATTGCTCTCTTCGCAAAAGATGTCACAAAACGTTTAACTTTCACACAGACGGTACACACCTAATACCATCCTTTTATTTTAGGGAGCATTTTTTAGTGTTAATTATCGGAAGTAAGTTTGTAGAATTCCATAATCACCCATATGAAAATAAAAACACACTTGTTTTTTAGTTCTGCTTTTTTAAATTTTGTGAGATGCGTTTCGCCTTATCATTATTAGTCTTACTATTTTATTTCTTCAGCTACAAAATATTGGATTCAATCCTAGGAAACGAGTATATGCACAAATTTATTTATTTATTGATACTTATTCTGAAAAGCAAATAATAATTAAGTAAATACAAACAATGTGAACATAAAAAAGCCAATTATATATATACAGGTTTTCACTGGTAGTGCAAAATTATCGTATTCGCGTGGTGTACATATATATGATATAGTATATTGATGAATTAATATAAAATTGATTTAGTGGAAGATAATATCATATATTTTATTTGAAAAATGGATCGGAAAGCAAGCGTCGCACATGAGTAGGGTTATTTTAAAATAAGGCTAAATTATACCTTTTTGTGAGTGCATTAAATTTTTTGCAACTTTGCCACAAGTATGAGTTTTACTCGTAGTTAGTAGAAACAAGGGGATATTCACTACATATACTCAAGTTCACGCAGATTTTCTCAGCGTTTGAGTCGTTACCGATATCTCCTTAATGAACATTATACCGTTAATTTATTTGACTACACTAAACATATGAATACATGTCTTTGTTGATACTGATATACACTTTATAATTGTCATTACTTGATTTGGTATAAATTAAGCAAAAAGGTTTTTTTTTCAAACAATCTGTCACAAAGTATAAAATTGTAAAGAGATGAACAAAACCCCTTTTTATGAGGGGATTGAATCAGATATCAAGATTTTTACTCAATAAAATTGAAACATGTTCATTGTGTTTTTTTTTTTTTTTTTAAATTCCCCGAATGAGATTTGTTATCAAATATTTTGATTTTTTTTAAATATTTCAGTTTAATGAAAATTTTAACTAATAAGTTAAAATTTTCATTAAATGATGATTTATCCCAGACGAAATTCTGTATTTAAATTTGTTTATAATTATACGTTATCAAAAAATATATTTTAAATGCATACTTTTCGTCTGTTTGATAAGAGTTGTAACGTAAAAATTGTGTTATTCTAAATCTATACCTATATAACTCAATATCGACACCCAGGCGACATTTCCCCCCACCCTTTTCCTCCTCTCCATCCCATGAAACATTTTCAATGCAAATCTGTACCGTTTGACCGATCGGACCCAAAATTTGCTAATTTATTCTTTAGGACCCGGCGGGTAACACTGGTGACATTTCCTCCTCCCCCTTTACCCCTCCCCTACCCCTTGATATATTTTAAATTCAAATCTGTAACGTTCGACAGATTTTACAAATTTTACAAATTTCAAAATTTGCAAACTTATTCTGTAGAACCCGGCGGGTAACACCCCCCCCCCTAATAAATTTGCCGTACAAATCTACACGTTTTATTCTTTAGATCTCCGCAAGTAACATAGGTAACATTAACCCCCTCCCTCTTTCCTCACTCCCTCCCCTGATAAACTTTCTGTACAAATCTACACCTAACCCAAATTTTGCATACTTATTCCTTAGGTCCCGGCGGATTCTCTCCTGGATATCTTATTAATCCCAGCCTAGATTAAATGAAAACATTATTTTTATTAGAGACTTACAAAACAATGAAACTTATTTTTAATTAAATCCTTAACCAGAGCAATGCCGGGTACGAACAGCTAGTTATATATTTAATAGAATTCAAGAATTCAATTTTATCTTATAAGCGATAAATCGTACACTGACAAACAAATCAAAAATTTATATTCAAATTTTTAAATCTCAATATCTCATTTGGGGTAAATGTCTGATGATATCTTTGGGGAGGCTTTATTTACTTTGACAAATTAGTGAATATATTGTTATGTTATTGTTGCTGTGGACTTTGAAAAGGTATTAAAACAATTGAAACTTTTATTTACTACACAGAATCACTGCGCACGAATTTAAATTGACCACTGTTTTCTAATTCACAATATTTCGCACTTAATCACTCGCATGCGAAACATTTTATATTCGCCTTCCCAGGTGGTCGCACTTATTTCCAAACACATGTTAGTTACTATTTTAATTGACTGTCCTTATCTACACCGAATCGCTGCTTTACGGGTTTCGCTTTTGTCTGTGCAATCGCATAAACATCACAATTATTCTCCCCGCATGCGCGTATGTCGTGGCTTTTATACATAAATGTTAGTTTCGCAATTATTTGACCTGTTTCTTCATACTTTTAGTGATTTATGGTTTCTTCTATAATGGTCCAGTTGATTCTACATTCACGTGGACCGTTCGATAATGCACAGTTATCATTGTGACAATATTTTACTTACATTTTTACAAACATGAGGACACGACAGGTTAATATATTGTAACGAAGCTAAAAAGAATCACGCACTCATGTCAAGTGACAGTTGTTTGAAATGATCACAATACTACCGAAGATTCCAGAATGACCTAGCGTAATCTACGGCTATCGGGAAGTATCGAGAAATATCAATAAAACCCTGGAAGCCACGATTAAGTTCTTCCAAATACAAGCAGCATTAGCCAGATATAAATAAGATGCGCCCGGGAGTAGACTTGTTGTTGTTCTTAGCGTGCTTGACAGCGGAACAGAAGCAAAGGCAGCCGCGAGCTGTGAATGCCGATGTGACCAGGCGAGCGACAATTAGCGAAATAAACGGGAGCGAATAATACGTGGGGAAATTGGATAGAATGTTCTAGTGAATGGTAAATAAAGTGTTAAAGTGACAAATTTACGAAATAATTTAATTTAGACAATAGCGTTAAGTTAAATAGTGTTAAGTGACTTGGTACATTTGTTATATTAATTAATCAGTATTAAATTCCAGCGTTTTCATTAATTCCTCCCGCGGCCACGACACGTGACAATACAAACGTATGGCAAGGCAGTGTTTATATGGAAAAAATATTTTTTGAGTTTTAGAAATATTTATCTCAAAAACACGCGGTTGTGGCATTGGCGTACCGGGAAGAATAAGTTATAACACAATAAAACCCAGATACTCCGCTTATCAATTTGAATATATTGTTTGTAGCGGGGGTTCTCCTTTAAATATTCCTCGCGCTGTATACACTTACGGGTACATTATAATATACGATTGCAGCCCCTAAAGGCCTTTCACATGCCGAAGTGTAGGGAAGATATACGCGCGGCATAAATTTCCCTTCATTCGAATTTTATTCCCCGCTCGACGCGTGTTGTGTCGGGTTATTTATTTTTTAAATGATGTAGTCAACGCCGAGCCGCCCTGTCCTCCGAGACGCCAGACAAAAACTCTCAAAGAAATAATTTTGCGAGGTTAAGCAACGTTGATTTCGGATTTAAGAAGGGAATTTTGTGTTTTTTAAAAGCCGTTTCGTTACGTATGAATTTGGAGACATACGAGCTGGCCTCGAATGCGACAGGTGAAATCCCGAAAGCCTCAATCACTGCGCTAAATCTTTTGTGAGTACAATAAATATTTTATTTTATTTTTCTAGACTAATCTCCATATCATAAGTTCAAGTACAGAAAAAGGGTTTTCTACTGTGTAGCTGGATGAACAAGAAAAGGTGAGAAAAGTTGAATATCTCATCATATTTGCAATAAACTAGACGACGCTAATATATATATTTTTTTATATTCATGGAAGACCAACAGCATAACAAAGAAGCATAGAAAACATTAATATAATATAGATGGCCAATTACAGGTCTCCACATTTATAAATATGTTAGTTATGATAAATATGTTATGAAGTAAACTTAGGCATGTTAAGAATTATATAACAAGAAAGAATAAAACATTTAAACAAAAGAAAAAGACACTTAAATATTAGCAGAAAAACATAGGCATGCTAAAAATAATACAAAAAGAATGAACAAGAGAAAAAGAGACTAAATTATTAACTAGAAAAAAATTCTGCACTCAAAATTTTTCTTAATCTTGTGTGGCTGCTCTCGAACAGATCAATATCCAATAATCTTATCAGTTAATTGAATGCATCGCTTACCCTCAAGAAATATGAATTCCGACGATAGTTGGATCAGGTAAAATCAATGTTAAAGACTGGGTTGTATCTACGGGACCTACAAGGAACATGGAATTTTAGTCTATTTAATAGTTCAGGACAGTCAACGTTGCCCGATACAATTTTTTAGTAGGTTATCACAAAGAAAATATCCCATTTTCATGTGAAGATGCGTTTCATGATGCAGGATACCTTTCTTATGAAGATCCTCTTATTGTTCATAAATTTAGTGTTAATCAAATTATAAAGCAAAAAAAAGCTTTAATTTGGCCATACACATACACATACAGCATTTCAACATTCAGGGAAAAATTGCGAGCAAAAAAGATTACGAAAGACGAAGAATCTAGGGCAATGGTTCGAAAAAAATTTCAATCATTTAAGCTGCTGCAAGAATGATGATAGTGAACGCCATCTTGAAAACTAAAGTTCTATAAACAGACAGAAGTGTAGAATTAGAAGAATAAATAATCAAATATCGAGAAATTAAACGAAATCAAAAAAACAAAAAAAATGTTTTATGAGATTAAAATTTATTTTATTTATTTACGCCCTTCAGGGCTTTTCGAAAAAATAAATGAAAGTGTACATTAAACAAGTATACATTAAATGAAAGAACACATCAAAAATGATCTCTAAAAATTGATACATAGTGAATGCCCATGAAATGCAAACAAAAAAAAATATATAAAATAGAATACAACTACCTAATTATCAATAGCACAAGTTTAAAAAAGCATAATATAATTAAAAAAATACCAGTTAATAATCTAATCCCATCAACAACTGACATACATTCCACATATTTTAGTCCAATTTGACGAATACTAGTAATCTTTCAATACTCATTTAAAAAATATATATTCGAATATTATAAAGTTGGTGGCAAAAACTTCAAGCTGCTCGTATCTGTTTGCTAGTCTAGGAAACGTTTGCAGTGGGGAATTAAAAAATGATATAGCACCTCTCACAAATAGTGATATACAATATACACCGAACACATGGTACGTACAAGTTAGTGGCTTGCGTTAATCGCACGTTAATATAAAACAAAATAAACTGAAGTCAACATTAATAAATCAATTTTACGAAACCTGCACTAGTTTTTCTTTGATCTCTGTTAATGCATATTATATGCACAGACCCTCAAATAACAACCGATACGACACGTCCCACTTTGGAATATGTAGAAATAGGGTCAGATATGATTCCTGCGAATTCCCACATAAAAGCGGGATGCTTTACATCAATTAAGTGACTTGTCTTGCATATTCACTCGAAAATCTTCCACTTGTATCTAGAAATTTTGATTCTCGTCGTTTGACCAAAATAAACAAGAATTTTGCGAATCGTATTCGTACAGCTTAACTTTTCGTTAATGGTTTTCAAGATTAGTATACGTTCTGCATGAAGTATTTCCCTGGCCTCTGGATAATTCATGTCAAATGAAACAATTTAAAATTAGACATCTCGAAAATGGATTCTTATTCTAATCCCCAAGATTCTTTCAAATTAACCTACAAAGAATGCACAAAGAGAGGCTTATTAAACAACAAAGTACAACCCGTCAAAAACGATGACTTTTTGAGTTTAAAATTTAGCTTTATATTAATTAATTATTCATAAAAATAATAATACTAAATTTAGCGAAATCAATTTGAAATGTAAAAAAATTATTTTTAATGAATGAACTAACCGTATCTGTTAATCCAGAGGAACTATAATGTCGATTTTCTGAAAAAAAGTCATGAACAGACAGACAAACAACGACATCATTATTATTAGGATTAATGTATAAACTTTTATTCTGTTACTGTACCTCTGTCATAAATTAAAACTTACTTTGTCTATAATACTAGTTTTAAAAATTACCGCTTTGAAAAACAGTCTGATAATATATTGAACCTTTTTTTTTTTTTTTTTTTTTTAAATAGAGATACGAACACGGAATACGTGTCATATCAATATTCTTACTATTTTCAAACTAAGCTAAACGCTTGTGCTATGAAAATAGGACTAACTTGCTGGTCTGGAGTGAGGTTCGAACCCGCAACCTTTGGGTCACGAGGCAAGAGTCCTAACCAAAAGACCAACAAGCTACTCTCTTTACTACTTTACTACTACTTTAATTGTAATAGTCCTCTAAGGTACGACTGCCAAGAAATGACTGATACAAAGATTTAAGGAAAATATTATATTGTTCCTGATTCCCCGCGATGGAGAACGAAATGGAACACTTGTAAGCAATTCCAAATTTTTATTAAACTCAAAGTCACTGGATGCATACTTTAGCTCAAACACCATTCCGTAATTCAGACTAATTAGTCACACAAGAGTATTCTACTTGTCTTTGGTACCCTTTATTCGCGCCGTTTGTCCATCGCACGGTTTTGCAGTTAGCTTTATTGCAGTAATCGCCAGCTGCAACGAAATTTATAAGGATCCTGATCTTTCAAACCCTCCCGCATGATTCGTGCACTTTATCTAGAATATGTCCACCCGTCCAGAGACACATCCTTCATGTCGGCACGTGACGTGTATTGTATGAGTGCGCGTCTAATGCAGGAGATATGTCAGTAGAGGCAGGATAAGCAGATGAATACGGGGTGTGAATTAAAGTGTTGATTTATTGACACAAGTTTACAAAGGTGGCGTTTCGTACAGAAAATAGTGCGTACGATGGCTACGGCTGTAGCCCGAAGAGTGGTCGTACTTGGTAGCGACCGGAGCCTAGTTACCCGCATCGAGCCTCCGATTGGTAGGTGCCAGCTCGATGAGTACGGCTAGACACGCCGCGGGCCTCGACCACCACACATTTTTCTAAAAGCCTTCAATTATGTGCTTACACTAATAAATAATTGTCTCTTTCTTTGACAGTTCTCACATCGTTCCTGGGGGAATCTCTGATGCTGGAGCACGTGCAGCGATCAGACATGGGGGCCTACCAGTGCATCGCCAGCAACGGGATACCACCATCTGTCAGCAAGCGGTTTGACGTCAAGGTTTTGTGTAAGTCGCACATTAATTTAATATCATCGACGAAATACTACATTTGTATATAGATAAGTTATATTCCTGAACAAGGTAACATGGTGAGGTACATAAAAGAGGATTGGCTCAGATGAACACCAATATATTACTTAGATAGTAATGTGTTGACCGACCCACCGTGCAGCTTGCTGTGTACGCGTTAGCCAATTAAAAAGCACAAGAAAAAAATATATATTGTGGTCAAAACTCAAGCAGGCCACCTCTACAGGAACTGTAGAGGTTGGCTTGCCTAAGTTCACTACTATATAGATTATAGTTGAGCTAATTTTGTTCAAATTTTGCACATTCTAATACCATTCTCTACGATAAGACGCACGACTTTTCATAATCAGCGAGCTGCCATTTTGTCGCTGTCAACTTGTTGCTCCTTGTATCCGGTCGCTTAACAATCTTTTCAAGTAAATCTTCTGTCAAAATTGACTGCGAACCCTCACTTCATTTGCAAGATCTTGGACTGTGGACAACAATCCTGCATGAACAATCACATTGATGACTGCTCTTGATCAACCACATTATTCCGGCTTTTTGAGGGCCCACATTGATACGCGGCCGTCTTTTAAGCGGTTTAATACTTAAAAAATATTGATTGTATTATTTGTATATATCTAATTCTTTTATTTGATTAATTACACCAACATGTTTCAGAAAAACCTTTCCATCGTCAGGGTGTTGTATAACAGTTGTACGATACCCTGACGATGGAAAGGATTTTCTGAAACATGTTGGTGTAATTAATCAAATAAAAGAAGTGGATATATACAAATAATACAATCAATATTTTTTTTAAATGTCAATCTACAATGTTGCTGAATCAATTGAAAAAATGGTTTAATACTTATTTATCCGTGAAATAATAATAAAAATTGATAATTTCTAAATAAATAAAAAAAAAATCGTAAAAATTTTACCTCAATTAATTTAATGTAAATGATTTTACAAAAATGTGATTTTTGAGTATTTTTTGAACACTGTTTCTGATGCACTATTCCGTATTACGTGAGACGGTAGCTCCAAGAATTTGAGCCTGCCACCGCAAATACCCGTGCACTAAGCTTAGTCTTCTAGCGGTGGATCGCTTTTAAAACCCTTCCTGCAGGTAAAGCAATGGCTGATCTCGGAGTTTAGCAACTACTTATTAAGTCGTCTAAGATGTGGAGATCTTGTAGATACCAGGTGCCATTCTATGTGTTATCTTATACATTAATAATTAACCAACACAACACAAGCTCGACTTTTTGAAGGAAAACAAAGCCAATGTAGTTCATGCAAAAGGGATGTTACGCGCATTTTGAATGGATTGCAGATGTTCATGGTATCGTCCCCGAAGACCTGTTGGATCATGCAAATGGTTACCACTTCGTTTTCGCCAAGCTTTTGGCTAAATTTATTGCAATATCGCCTGACAAGTCGTTTCGTCATTTTACAATCTTACCACATTTCTTCACTCAGAAGTTTATAGAAGTAACCGATGTTTTCATCAGGCTGAAAAAAATTCACGCAGTGCACGAATGCGTCCTACATATCTTCACCAAAGAACACCTCACGTGCTTCATTTTTTCGGGCAGAAAAAATAAATATTTCAAGGCACTATAAATTCTTATAATTTTAAACCTACATAAGAGCATGAACTATTAAAATAAGATTAATTAAAGTTTAAAAGGGGAAAATATAAGTAACTGTTATTTACTTAAAAATTTAAATAATCTCTCAATTAATTTAACATTTCAATACAAATATTTTCACCAAACCTCTTACAAATAATAAATACAAAACGTGAATAAAAAATTAACGGTGAAATATCGAAGAAATGTAATAAGTAAATTTAATTTCTTTTAAAATTCTTAGGAATGTTAAAGGAAATAGAATATATAATTTTATATACTTAAAAGTTAATAAAACATGTTTAAACATAGCTTTTTCTGAATTGGACCTCGTTGCATATTAATTAAATGCTTTTTAATAACCAACGTCATATAAAATGAATGAAATGTCAAGAAAATATTATTTTGAAGTTGTAATTTTGAAATGAAATAAATTTTACCTACGTACCAACATGAAATGTTATTTAGTTTATTCGCTTACAGTGAAGCACTTTTTGTTTTGTTTCAATTTTCTTATTTCTGAAATATACTTCTATTAAATAAATATATCTGCAGATCAAAAAGGTCGTACAGCCACATTTCAAAGGGATTTGACCCTTCAATGAAATATATGAATTTTCCATACAATTTTCCTTTGTGACGAACAGACAAAAGAGATTTATATTCAGGGTGTCCCAGAGACAGAAGTACGAATAGAGCCTACGGTTGGGTTTTTTGTAGGTTCTGAGTGCTGATGCGTGGGTGATCCCAGTAAAAATATACATACATATACAGGGTGTAACAGAGCAACTCCACAATACTTTACAGGTATATTCCTGCCTAAATTATAAGTCGAAAATGTTCTTGCGACTATGCGATGCATACATACGACGTAAAAGCTTGAATCATTTTAATATTTCAGAATTATTTTTTTCAAAACGTTGGACCACAATGGAATTTGTATGGAATTTCAAGAATTTATTTTCTTTATTCAATATGAATAAACACTTCTACAAGTTTCGGGAACGAAGTTCCCTTTCTCAGGAGGATACAAAGTATACTAAATTTCTTTTTTCTTTTTTAATAATAAATAGAGATGCGAACACGGAATACGTGTCACATCAATATTCTTACTATTTTCAAACTAAGCTAAACGCTTGTGCTATGAAAATAGGACTAACTTCCTAAGTCTGGGCTGAGATTCGAACCCGCGACCATTGGATCACGAGGCGAGTGTCCTAACCACAAGACCAACAAGCTACGCTTGATCATTATATAGTTAACTACTGGGGTGGAGTTGGCGGAGTAAATAGAAGGAGAGGAGAGGGGGTTGTTAGGGAATAATTAAGGGATTGTCAACGTTGGGTTTTTTTTATTTATAATTGGAAAAATGTTAAGAAAAATTAAGGTTAATATATTTTTTTATTTCTAAAATTTCGAAACTATCTAATTGTCTATTATTTTTGTTATTTGATAAAATTTTAAGACCTAAATTGATGTCGAAAGTTTGGTCATGTTCCAGCAAAAGGTTTGCGAATTCCGAGTACTGCTATTTAAACATCTTAAATGTTCTTTAATTCTTCTTTCTATACTTCTCTTTATTTTGCCAATGTAAAAGACAGTACAATCTTTACATTCTAATTTATAAATTCCCGATTTTTTACTAGAGCTATCCTTATCCTTGTTGTACAAGATATAATTTTTTAATTTATTATTAGTATAGAAAGTGGGTAGAAAACTGTTAGGTATGTTTCCAGTACCAAACGTAGGTGATATTTTCAAGCAAGTTTCCATATTAAATATATATAAAGAAAAAAACCTTACAGAAAACCAAGAATATTTCAAACTTATAAGAAATGGAAACCAATTCATAATGCCTAAATGTAAAATAACCCAAATGCAGCATCACTATATTTATAAATCCATTAATTACTTTAATAACTTACCTATCGAGATACGATGCATCAGGAACCTCTCAGAGCAAATCAAAAAAATTAAAATTTTCCTAAAATCAAACTTAAATTCATAAATCATTTAAAACTATAACATTTTTCAAAATAACTCCTATACTTTCATTATCAATTAACCTTTTTTACTGTATTAATAAATAACTTGTATACACTATGTACCTACATATAATAACAAGGAATAAGAACTGTGGCTCCCTCATCAGACTCAAGAGCTTCTCTTCACTGATGAGGTCTATATGACTACCAAGTATTAAAAAAAAAATGTTTAATCTGTATTTGTACCATAAATTATATAAATAAAAAATAATAAAAAAAATGTTTTTTGAAATTGTGTTAGATGTTAGACTATTACAGAATAAAAAAATTAAATAATAATAATTTAATAATTACTGTAACAGTACGATTTATCACACGGTTCTCACATACGTTAGTTGACGGTTTAACGCTTGTATTGGTATTAAGCCATTTCATTTACCTTTCTTCACCTCTCCATATAATGTTTACGTCTGGCTGAACCAACCCCCGCGCTCACCCTTAACGCTCTCCCCAGTCCACCCGCTGATCCGGGTGCCCAACCAGGTGGTGTCGGCGCCGGTGGAGACTGACGTCTCCATGCAGTGCTACGTGGAGGCGTCTCCGAAAGCCATGAACTCCTGGTTCAGAGATTCCGGTAAGTCTGACACTTTATTTTTATATTCATTTGCAACAAAATCTATATATATATATATATATATATATATAAAAAGAAACCCGTGTTTCCCTATCCGCCAAGTTTTCCAAGGTGGATAGCCCTTGGTGTCCCATTGAAAAAGTGCGAGTTTGGTGGGGGTGGTTGTGCGTGGGTGAGAGTGGGTGACGAAAATGTGCTTTCTAGCACATTGTTTTGTTATGGGAAGGCCGCAGATGCTTCAGATTGTTTCAAAATAGGCGCGCCGACTGTGTCGGTGAGTCTAGAAGGTTCCGGGAAAACCTGCTCTAGAAAGTTCTAAAAGGAGAAGGTTCTAGAAAATTCCCGAAAGTTCTATAAGGTTCTAAACTTAGTGGCGGAATGTGTCGGTGTATCTAGAAGGTTCCTGTACATTCGAATTTCTTGATAGGTCGCGAAAGTTCTATGACGATCCAAACAGTGTTCTAAAAATTTACGCGTGCGAAGCCGCGCGGGCACAGCTAGTATTTTCTAAAAAAATATATTTTGTATTCATGGCAACAAAACTACCAGCAACTCGGAGTTATTCTGAACTATAAACTTACATTTAATGAACAAATAGATTATATGGTAAATAAATCCTTAAAACTCTTAGGCTTTGTCAACAGAATACTGTTCACTTGTCCGTCCTATCTTAGAATATGCCCTTCTATACAAACCAAACAAGACACATCGAATCCGTGCAACATCGTTTCTTAAGAAAAGTCGCATGGATGATGGGATTGGATAGAGGAGACTACTCGTACAGTGAAATTGAGTCAATGTTAAAAATTTATAACCTCCAAAAACGTAGAGAAAACACTGACTTGATCACCAAATTCAAAATATTAAACGGCCACACTGATGTGCCTTCGTTACTGGGCCAAATAAATTTCAATATCCCTTCCCGTAGACTCAGAAATAATGAACTGTTGTTCCTTAGCCATCATAGAACCAATTATGGATTTAATGCTCCCATGTCACGGTTATGTCGTCTTATAAATTCAAGACAGGATCAGGACTTCTTTGGTGTAAGTCTGTCCAGATTTAAACAATCTCTGATTAGATAGTCCAGACCTTGTCTCCATCTTGTTAGTAATTTTCATTTGTCCTTACTTTTATATTTAAATTGCTATAATTTTTATTCTGATGTTTTACATATTGTTCATGTTATGTATTATATAGTATTGGACTATGTCCGTTAATATCAATAAATTTTTACAAAATTATTTAAGAATATTTTGAGCATGTTTCAATAATACAATACTTGATTTTATCCCTAGGGGGACATCATTTATATATTAGGTCCTTATATATGAAATTGGCGTTTAGTATGGGAAGAACATAAAGCCGATTTTTTTTTATTATAATATATTTATTTAATCAAAGTATGTACCATTGCTATCTATGCACTTTTGCCATCTCATAGGTAGTTCATCGATCCCTTTACTAAAAAAACCATCCGGACGGGAATCAATAAAATCTTTGAAGGCGGTTTGGACTGCCCCATCGGAGTTGAATTTTTTCATTTGCAAGAAGTTATCCAAATTTCGAAAAAAATGGTAATCTGTTGGGACAAGGTCCGGAGAGTACGGTGGATGTCTTAGACATTCCAATTGAAGCTCCTCTAATTTGGTAGCCGTCTATTGTGCAAGCTTTTTCACCTTACCAATTTGCTTCAAGTGGATTAAAACAGTTTTATCACTAACACCGCAGCCTGCAGCTAACTCGGATGTGGTTTGCGATGGATCCGCTTCCACAATAGCCTTCAATTCTTCATTATCAACTTTGGTCTCCGGCCGTCCACGGGGCTTGTTCTGCAGGTCGAAATTTCCAGAACGAAAACGTTGGAACCAAAAACGCACTGTGTTTTCTTTTGCGGCACCGTCGCCATACACATCATTAATCCTTCGAGCCGTTTCTGCAGCCTGGTGCTACGGTGGAACTCGTACTCGTAAATAACGCGATATTTCAAGTTTTTCATTTTGTAAACTGAGTGACGCAAAGAAAAAAACAATTGAGGAAAAAACAAATGAATTATAATTTTCAAAACACAAATACATGAGTAAATAGCTGTATAAATTTGGATTTGGAATTTCTAACCAAAGAGAAGATATTTGAGATCAAATTTGCCAGTACGGCAAAACGCCAATTTCATATGTAAGGACCTAATATTAATGTAAATTATAGATACCTCACAGAAACGAAATTGTATTTTTATGGGAAGCATCAAGTCCTTAGGTGTTCATAGGACTAACGACCTATCGTACGGCTGGCTTAAATGATCACTTTACTCAATGTAAAGTAATCATTTAAGTCATCATTTTCGCCATTTCCACCCATGATAGAATACCATTTCTATCAAATTTTTGGTAGTTGTATATATTTAAATTTTACAACATGATCCGCGTATGTATTGTAATAGTTTGAGCGTGTAAGACGGATCCTTCGGAAATCAATCTAAACAAAAATTTTATAGCCACAAAGCGCGGGTACCCATTTTCTGACTTAGTTGAGCTGGGAGCCTACATGCCTATTATGTCGTTCGGAGAATGTGAACTTCGTTCATCTTGTAATAACTTATTGTAGTTTACTTATATTGTATAATGTGTCACTAATGAGATATTTATTTTTTATGATTGGAATTTTTTATCAAAATCCTTTACATGTGTAACGAGATTCTTCCGAGTTATTAGCATTACTCTTGAATAAGCTTGAAAAATGATATCAATTTTTTAAAACTCTTTTTTAGATCAGTATTTTCATTCAGAATATTTGGAGTTTGTCCAAATTTTTCAGAACACAGTTCTGGATTTTTGTCACAGTTCATCACATTATTCATCAATATATATATTAGATGTCTCAGAGAGATGAAATTGTATTTTTATGGGAAAGTAGTAAGTCCTTGTTAACGTACTTATTTCCACCCATGATAAAATACGATGTCTATCAAATTTTTGCAAGTTGAATACATGTTTAACAGTACTATGGTTGTGGTGTATAGTGTTGTGAACATAGCATTGTAGCGTTGGTCCTGACGAAGAGACGGGTACGTCTCGAAACCGGTTGACCTAAAATATGGTAGCGGTTAAAACTAATTTAACTAACACTCTGTAATAGTGTCTAAACACAAAATTCAAAAAATGCTTTAAATATTAATTATATTATGGCATTAGTGTTTAAAAACGATTACAATACCGTGGTTTTTGAAATAAATTTGCACAATTTGCAAGCGTTATTCATATTTAAGTGTATTCATAGTGAAATAACGAGCCAAACTGAGCACATTTCAGCCTTCAGTTGTCAAATTGCCTGTCGCAGGAATAGTCTTGCCAATTTGAAAAACTAACCTTAGAAAAACCATATATTTAAATACTAATGGCATTAAATTAGCTATAACCACGATATTTATGTGATTTATTTCCTTTGTAAGGTTCTATACCTTAGAAAAATTAATCAATATATATATATGTAAAGAAACACGTTTTTCCCTACCCGCCAAGTTTTCTCCACAACCAGCCACAACCACCCACCGGTGGTCATGGTGGTGGATATCCCTCAATGTCACATCGAAAATATGCGAATTTGGTTGGGGTGGCTGTGCGTGGGTGGGAGTGGGTGACAAAAATGTGCTTTCTAGCACATTGTTTTGTTATGGGGAGGCCGCAAATGCTTCAGATTGTATCAAAATAGGCGCGCCGACTGTATCTGAGTCCAGAATGTGTCGGTGTGTCTAGAAGGTTCCTGTACATTAAATAAATTTCTTGAAAGTTCTGGAAGGAGAATGTTCTAGAAGGTTCGCGAAAGTTCTATGACGATCCAAACAGTATACTAAAAATCCACGCGTGCGAAGCCGCGCGGGCACAGCTAGTATATTTAATGATGAGACTTTATATAGCATTGCTTAACGGGTTTTCAAGCAACCCTGTCTCACTAACACCCGCGTACAATGAACACAGGACATGCAATAAAACATTTGATTCAAGATGTGAATAAACACAATAAATAATAACGACCCCCGTAAAGTGTAGCGGATCCGGCAGGGGGCGGGGGTGGGGGCAGATTACCCGAGCCACCGAAGCGTGGCGGAAACGCCCGACCAATTACGAACCCGTGCTCAATGGGATAGATTAATTAGGAGATATCATCAACAGAGATATCTCCTCACTGTATCTCCTCTCCTGATGCCGTGTAATCCCCCGGCGCTCCCCATTAAACTCCCGGTCCTTCTTTATCCGCGACATCTGTGTCTTGGTCCATTATGATTTGTTATTTCGCCAATTCCAGATAAGGGGGTCCCGACCCGGCTAAAGGGTTAGTACAACCTGCCACCTTTTTTATATTTTAGAATATTTTGAGTTCGTTCGATTTTTTCTAGAACGCAATACTGGATTTTATCTCCAGGGAGAGATCATTAATCAAGATACATTATAGATGTCGCATAGAGACGAAGCTATTTTTTATATGAGAAAGTATGTAGAAATTCTTAGCTCTGTACGCTAGTCAAAATATCACCATACAAATATCTTTCCTATATCTTTTGGGGTATTCATAGGGGTTACGACTGGCCTAAGTTATCACTTGACACAATGTATTGTTCACCATTTCCAAACAAACACTGAAA